>JAQIXL010000238.1:0-41532 GCA_034700245.1 Poikilolaimus oxycercus
CCGGCCACATCGACTACGTGGAGCTGACGCGGCTCATGAAGAACGGCAAGAAAGACGTCGACCAGGGCGACATCTGAAGTGAGCCTTCATCTTGGCAGTATTTATTGGTTCTTGTAGTATACACTGAACAGAATTTGTTCTTCTTCTCCCCGATCTCGGATAAATTCAGATTTGTTTTGGACATGTGTATGAGCGTGAAATAAACAAGGAATGGGAACTTGTTTATTTTCTCCTTGGAAGTGTTCTAGAGGCCTTTGTTGTAGAAGACGACACAGGGCGGGTCGGGCAACTCGCGGATCCGCGCCTGCAGCGCCGGCTCCAGCTTCGACACCTGACAAGCTGCACAAAGAAAAGACGAGATACCGAGATGGAAGCCTTCTGTGGGAAGAGGGCGCAGCAGAAGGGCGTCGAGACGAGGAGAATGAGACCGGCGAGGGCCGTCTGGATCGGCCCCGCCACCCACGGTCGTGTCTGAGAGTTGTGAGGGGACTCCCTCTCTCACCTTGTACCACTTCGTCCTCGCGATGGCGTTCATGATGACGGGAGTGGCGACTGCAAAGGAGACTCTCCACAACTCTCACTCACTCATGTAAGGCGTCGCCATGCCGATCCGACTCAGCGTCACCTGCGAGATGGCGAGGGCGGCGACGCGCGAGCTCTGTCCCACTGGGAGTCCTCGCTCGTCCTCCACCATCACTCCCGAAGAAAGCTCCCTGCTTTGGTTGTGGGAAAGAGTTGTTTTCTCACGAAGAACGCATCATCGGGATGTTGATCGCATTGGCGAGGGCGATCGCGCAGAAAGGAACAAGGCGGCCGAGCAGAGTGGATTTGTTGTTCTGGCAACTTTTCTACTCACCCTTTCCCACCTTGAGGAGACGATTGAGACCGAGGGCGACAGAGAGGGCGCCGCCTGTGGCACAGAGATACGAGACGAAGAGGCGCTCGTTCGAGGCGACCGAGGGGCCGGAGCGATTCGTGTAGTTGACAACAGCGTTGAAGGACTGGTTGAGCCATTGCCAGAAGACAACGCCGGCGAAAGAACTTTAAGAGAGAGGAAGGGGGAAGGGAGAAGGAGTACCGGTAGAAAGTGAGCATCCCGCCAGTGATGACCATATTGCAGGGCACTTGAGCACTCATCCGACCCAGGATGAACTGCTTCTCGCCTTCAAGAGGGACATTACAGTAACCCTGATATTAGAGAGAGGGAAGACCGGTTTCGGGATGAAAGGCGGAGTCGTAGATCTGCTTGGCCCGCCACAGCTCGTCCACAGTCATCTCCGGATCGAATTTGCCTCGTCTGCCTCGCCTCTCTCTTCTTCTCTTCCCCTCACCTGTAAGCATCGACGATTCGCTTGCTTTCGTCGAGGGTCCGCGAGGAGACGAAGAGGTTCGAGGGGTTGACCGTCGTGAAGAAGTGGCTGAGAAGAGGTTCTCTCAAAGGAAGGAGAACACTCACCGAGCCCGACCTCCGAAGGAAGACTGATCCCAGCGCGGCTTGGACAAGTCGGGTGGCGACGGCGAGTCCTTGATGAGCTGCGACGGCGCCATTCCCTTGCTGCGGCAAGTGAGGGATGTAGAGGGAAAGACAGACCAAACGGGCACGGAACGGATAGCAAAAGAAGAAGAAGAAACTAGATTCTATGCAAGCAGACATTCGCAATACGCAAAGGCGTCGTCTTTTAAGGAATGGCACGCGGAAGGAAAGCGATGAGTAAGCTCGTCTTCCAGAACAGGGCAGCGGCGTCGACAGCCTCAGCAACAGGCCGAGTTCCACCCTGAAGGAGAAGGAGAGGAAGGCATTGCTGTGGACGAGCGAGAGGGAGCACTCGCTGGTTACGACCTCGGACGCCTCCTCATAAAGTGGTTGAATCGCTCTGCGACGAAAGACCGTCTTCCACAAGTTTCAACTCTCTTCTGAAAGAGGAAGAAGATGCTTCTCATTGCCAACTAGTGCCACTTTGAAAAAGAAGCCAAGCTTCGTTCTTTTCGGTCACTTCTGTGCCCTTCCAATGTTTACGGTTAGCACTTGCGAGACCCGCGTGGTGGCGGGGGAGGCGTCGGCGGGGGCGAGACGCTTAGAAGAAGACGTGGAGAAGCCTCGTCTCGGGCAAGCGACCGCAATGTAAAGTCGGCGCCACTGGTTCAAGAGTGAACACGACGGGTTCTCGTTACGGCGATCGCTTGCCAACTTCTTCTCCACCTCGAACTCGCTTTCATGTCTTCGAGAAGAAGCTGCCTCTTCATTTGGAAGTCTTCTCCTCTCTTCGTTGGGACAGGAGACGGGGCGGATTGGAGTGCCCGCGGCGGGGCAACCAGCTCGGCGTCTCCTCTCACTCAGCTAACCACATGAAGAAGACAAAAAAGAGGTCGAACAAGTAGGATGTGAAGGCCGGGTTTCACCCTTGCATCTACAGTACTCCTCCGAGTGGACTCTCCCTTGCATGCCATACCCGAGGGGAAGACGTCAACAAGCCAGAGAAGGGTGTTACAGCGAGGACAAGGCAGAAGCACGCCTCCAACTGGTCTCCGGGAGTGCTTTGAACTGCCGAGGAAACGCTCTCTTCTCACTTCTTCTTCTTTATTCTAGTCTCTTGGCTCAGTGTTCAAAGTGTTGCAGCGGCTGAAGGAGGAGTCTCTCCCCTCGACCATTTCAATTCTTGGTCTTGACGTGGAAGGAATGGCAGAAGGACGAGAGAAGGCGGAGGAGGGAGATGTTTTGCCAATCTCGGCCCGCCCCTCGCCCTGCCTCCTCGTCCAGCTGCCTGCCGACTATTTCAACGTCGTCTTCTCTTCCTCGACTGCCTTCCTCCTCCACATCTCTCCCCTGTGAGAGTCTTCTCTAGAGAGTCGTGTGAAGTCGTTGTCAGACCTGGCCGTGAAGGTCCGACGACCAGATCCCCGGGTCGAGAGTGAAAGTGGCCTGTCCTCTCTTCTCGTCTCCCTTCTCCCCTCGTCTCCCCGTGCCCAGATCTCCTTCGAGTGCAAGTCTTTAAGAGAAACGGCGGGAAACCGTGTCTCCCTCGTCCTCTCTTCTGCCGCAATCGCCACCTTCTCGAACGCGTTTTTGACGGGGGCCCGCATGGGAGTTTCTTGTTCTCGCTGCCGCAAGACAAGTCAAGGTCAGACACTCGCCGTCTTCTACCGGTTCTCCACTCCGGCTGCTTCGCGAGCTTCTTCCAGCTCTCTTCGTGTAGTTCGTGTCCGAGCCTGCTCTTTTCTTCATTTCAGAAGCTTTCTCTTATAGATTCCCCGAGATGGTGCAGATCTGGCAGACGGAGGCCTATCCTTGCGGGGATCCCCGACTCCCTCATCATGTATTTCCACCGAAGAAGATCACTCCGGACGAATTGACGAAGAGAACTGGCACCTTGTACTGGAAGGTGAGGGGGGGGGGGAGAGAAAGAGGAAACCGCTGTTTGTCGGGGCGTCGTCCCGTTAGGAGAAGACGTTGTTCGCCGTGTGGCCAAGTTGAAAAACAAGTGGCGTCCGGGAGAGACGCGAGTCTGCAAGAACCCCCAACCACATATAGTGACGCAATCCAATGTACTCGCTCTGAACCGGAAAGGGGAAGGGAATTGGGAGAGGGAGGGGGGGGGGATGAACATCTCTTCTCTCCCTCGAGGGCCACTATCACCAAGGGAATCGATGAGTCTCTTCAATATAACACGTTTGGAATGTTTTCTGTCAGAAAGACTTCTACGTGACCATCTCTCAAAGGGAATTCTTTGCAGCTTGACACGACGGACGCGATTGCCCTTGCACGGAGGATAACTCTTCTCAAAATGGAGAGGAAGTTCAAACGAGAAGACGTCTACACCCTCGACGAGCAGACGACTGCCGACTTCAAGGACAAGGCGAGCCTTCCCTCAAATCAACCTTCTGAAGAAGAATATGGGGAATGATCGTCGAGGTCCCTTCTTCTCTTCCTCAGAGCTCTGAAAGTGACGAGGCATTGCAGATCGAGGAGCTCTTCGAAGAGTCTTTCGTGGACGAGGACCAAGCCCGGATGATCATCGATGGCTCAGCCTACTACGACGTGGAGGACAAGGTGAGTGGACGTCCTTCTTCGGCCCTTCCACCTCGATCCACTCGGAACTCCCTCGAGAAGGAAAGAAGTGCCCGCTGTTCGTCGTGTCGGTCACCTCGAGTCTTTTGCCCTCTGAAGAATTCTCTAGCTGCAATCCTCCCTCTTCGAAGTCTTCCTTTCTGAAAGAAATCACCTACCAGGAGAGAGTGAGAGAGAATGGAGTTGCAGGACGGGAACTGGGTGCGCATTCTCTGCGAGCACGGCGACCTCATCCTCATCCCGGCGAACACCAACTTCCGCTTCACGACGACCCACGAGGTGAAAGAATCTCCCTCTCTCCTCATCCCCCAACATGGGACGTCCCACCACTCGAACACCATCCATCCTTTGATATGCACGCGAAGAAGAAGAAGGCCGGGTGCCCCTCTCCCCCGCAACCCGTCCGACTGACCTCGCCGCCGGCAATCGCTGTCTGTCGCCAAGAGAAAAAGGGGGATCCCGCTCCAGGCTGGGATTCCGCAAGGCGCCCCTTCTCGACAGGGCGCCCCTTTAAAGACGACCACGGGCTTTTCTCTAAGAATTGAAATGTTGAAGAAAGGGCTGCTTGCAGAATTACGTGAAGATCCGTCGCTTCTTCAAGGCGGACAGCGAAAGCGACTGAAGCCCCTTTTCCTCTTCTCCCTCTCCAAGTGTACAAAGAACGTTGTTGGTGTGCCCGCTGCCATAGTCCGTGCCGTTGAGGAGTCTCTCTTCTAGACGTCTTCCTTCCCTTCTCCGTTCTCTCTCCTTGCCAATCGCAACTTTCCTCTTCTTCTTAAGACGGCTCTCCCGGACGCGGCACTCGCCAAACGGGAAACGAAATGACTCCGCCTTCTTCTCGCCTCTCTCACAAGAACAAAAAGAATAAAGTTGTGAAAAGGGTTCATTTCCATCGATTGCGCGAAGAGAAGAGAAGGGAAACCCGTGTGTCTCAAGTAATCTGGGAGGCTGAGGGAGGAAGGACAAGGAGAAGGACATCACCGAGCAACTGGAGGAGTCTCAGATGAGGGAGAAGTCGAAGGAGTGCAAGGCCGCCGAAGCAAGGTCTCGCTTCTCAACCACACCATTGTCGCCCTCGCGACCTCCAGCTCTTTTGGGATTCGCTCGATAGCCCATCTCGGTGTAGACGTTGGAGGAGCAAGTCCGAGGAGAAGACTTCTGATCACGTCACTCGGAAGAAGAGAAGAAAGCACCTTGAACTTGGCGTTGATGTTCGTTCGAATAAGTCTTCCGTTGAGGGCCTTCAAGGGTCTGTAGACGGGTGTCATCAGCGAGGGCTCGAGTTGCTTCGTCTCCGTGCTCTGTAGCTCGTTCCACATTTGTAGCTGAGAGAAGTGTTGAGAGGAAGGTGAAGTCTCACGTCTTCCTTCGTGATGTAGATGGGATTGTTCATCAAGACCCAGGTGACAGTCTCGTGACAGCCGGGGAAGGTGAGGGAGCCCTCGTAGGTGACATACTGCTCCGTGTCAGGCAGCAACCCCGCTGGATGGAGTCTTTTGAGTCGCGTCTTCGTTCCTTTGTAAGTGATGCTTTGAGAGGCGACAGTCAACCGTCGCAACTCGGGATTCGTCGTCTTCCCCATCTGAAGGTTCTCTTCTCTTCTCTCTCCTCTCTCTCCTCACGTCCACAATGACGGCGATGGCGAGAAGACCTCGAGGTTGCGTGATCGCCTCTGTGAAATTGGAGTAGAGATCGCTGTTGAAGGCAAGTAGTTGGATCTGAGAAGAAGGGAGAGGAGTCTGAAGGAAGAAGAAGGAGAGACCTCAGCGGGGAACCGAACTCTGTCGACGGTGTGCTCGGAGCCCTTCTCGCCGTCGTCGGGTCTCCCGAAGTGGACAAGGATCTGATGGAAGCGATATCTGTAGGGCAACGCGGGTCCCCCACTGCAACTCCTTCTCTCTCAGAGGGCGGAATGCAACTAGTCGCACCTCACGTTCATGTGTTGATTCCACTTCACCGTCTCATTCACCGTGATTATTGGCAATTGCCCCACGTTCTCCATGTCCGCCTCCACCTACACCAGGCACACGTCATGAAGTACTTGAAGACACGGACCTGATGTGCGTCGACGGAGAGTCGGCCGAGGTTGGGATCGTAGAGGAGATGCTGAGGGTCGACATTCACAGGCGACTGCATCTGGCCTGCGGTGCACATGCGCCAGTCTCGATGAACGAGTCCCCAGAAGTCGGGGCCTAGAACGCAGGGGTAGATGCAGGCGGTCATGAGCCAGGGCAGCATCCCCTTCGCCTTCTGGCACTCCTAGGACACTCCGCTAGTGCTGCACCGACCACCACGCGCTCTTGCAATGCACGGCAAAGAGAATTTTCGAAGCGTCTGAAAAATGCAGAGCCGCGCCGATTTGGCTAATGACCAGAAGCCGCTTCACCATCGAGGAGAAGACGATAGAGGGACAAGAAAGAATGAAGGGGAGGAGGGGGGGGGGGAGTGATTGTAGCTAGATGGCAACACCCCTTCCCTCCACCCCCACCTTGAGCCGTTTCCATAGAAGTGAGAGAACGCCAGAACGCGGCACTCGATGCATTATTCAGACAACGCTACACCACGAGCATCGTGCAGCTTCTTCCCCAACGAAGAAAGAGTCCGAAGAGAGGAGACAGAGGGGGGGGGGGCTGCGCGATGAAGAGCGAGGAGGAGGTCTGGGAAGGCCGGCGAAATGGAATTTGCTCGAGGCACGGTGCACGAGGCGGCGACAGGAAGCTCGTCGCCACGGCAAAACACCGCCTCGCCTCGAGGAGGAGACCGATCTTCCACAGAAAGGAAGGAAGAGAAAGCTGAGAAGAGAAGAAGAAGAAGAAGAAGTGGGAAGAGAAGAGAGGATTGCATGGAAGGAGACGGCATTTCGGGCCAATTTATCCAATCAACGGGGGGGGGGAGGAGGCACCAGTCGGCAGTCTCCTAATAGTTCGTGTCGGAGACTGCAGACGAGGCATGCGACGAGAAGGAGCGTCGCGCGTGGGAACCTCGGGCCTCCTCGCTGTCCTCGAAGAGACCTCCCACGATCAAGAGAGGAAGTAGTTCGAGAGTGAAATTCTCAAAACGACTCAGGGGACGAGATATTTTTGGCCCGCTTGATGCGGGAGTGGACGTGGAAGGGGAAGTCTCCCACACAGCGTGTCTAATGCGAGCAGAAATTAGAAGGAACACTTAGAGGGAAGAGGAGCAGGAGGAAAGAGGGAAGGAGTGGAGGATGAGGAGGGACGGGCAAGGATCTCGATCTCGTCCAAACACTTCGAAAGTCACGCGCGTCGAAAAGGACGACGACGGCTAATTTATGAACGGTCTTCGTGCAGCACGCCGACGAGAGAAGGACGACGAGGGAAGTGGTGCAAGGTGCACGAGGCCTTCGAGGGAAAAGAAGAAGAAGAAAGGACGTCGCCCTGAGGCTGGCAGAGCGCGTCGTCGTGGGAAGACGAGGCGTGGGAGACGGCGAATCCGAGATTCGAGGGAGGAGAGAGAGAGAGGAGTGACCGGTGAGAGGAGAGTGGACGACGTTTATCCAGCGAGATTTGCCACACGAACCGGGCAATTACATGGAGCAAGAGGGGAATGGACTCCAGGACTCGAAGGAGATCTCAGAGGAGGGTGAGACTGCGAGGAAGACTGTCCACAGAGAGCAGGACGAAGAGCAAAATGCTGTATTAGCTCGAAAGATTCCTCCACTCATCAAGCCCACTTCTCAAATAAGAGCTTACCTCCGAACTGATGAGGGTCGAAAACCCAGGGAGGGTCGTCGCCGAAGAGAGCCGTGGCCAGGGAGAGGAGACCCGCCAGAAAACTCCACGTCCGTGTCCACTGGAACATCTGTAAAGTGAGTTAGAGTCTCTTCATCGTGAACTGAGAGGCAGAATCAAGGAATGGAGAGGATTGTGAGAGAGAAGAAGGAGAGAAGACGAGGGACGTCCTTGCTGCAAGATGAGCGAAGAGTCTCATTCCCTCCTCGGAGAAGGAGTCGCGGGCCGTATAGGAGAAGGCGAAGGCGTCGCGGAAGGCGGCCTGAGCTCCTTCTGAGCAGAACTAATTCCGCGCTTATAAAACATATCTACGCCGGGGCACTTTGTCTCCGGCGACTTCCTTCGTTATCCTCAAGATTCATCGGCGACCCTCGCCTCGCCTCGAGAGAGCGAGAGCGAGACGTCTCTGATCCCTTGAAGAGGACGGTGCAGGCAGACGCCATTCTTCTTCATCAAAAAAGGAAAAGGAAAAGGAAAAGAGTCTCGAAGCGCGTCGGTCGGGGCTTCCACGGCGCTCTATTTGATCAGAAGGGGCACCACCAACACCGCCGCCTTTCGACATTGCAGCCTGCTCCGAGGGAAGGGGAATATGCATGAGGAGACCGAGATCGGGGACAGAGCTTTTCATGGAGGGGCCATCTTGCAGAAAGGGACGAGACTCTCTCGGCCAGTCCCTGGGCGAGGGCGACGGCACTTCATGCGACGACGCGGCGACGTCGCCTCGGGCGTCTAATAATTCGCTCGGTGCGCGCCCGCCACAAGTTCGCCGCCGAGTCTTTATGATCTCGACGAGGACTTCCGAGTAGAAGAGAGAAGGGGAACTGACCGTAGAGGCAGAGGGATCTCAGTGGAAGAAACGAGGATCGATTGTCATCCGAGAGAAGATCCACTCTTTCATGCTCATTTCGGCCATCGCTCGGCCCTCTGCTTCGCCTGAAACTTGAGAACGTCGCCGTCCAACACGAGAAGCACGCGCAATGCGAAGGAAGGAACAGGGAAACACGAAGAGGACTGGGGCGGAGGAGGGCGAAGTGGGCGGCGGCGACGGGGCAGTCGGGGAACGGCTTTCGTCCGTCACAGGTGGAAGGCCTTGCAAGGACTGATTTACAGCCTCTCGTGAGGCCCTTTCTCGGAGAGGATTGAGGGAAGGAAAGAGCTGAGAGCGAGACTGCGAAGGCCGTCTCGAGGCTGAGGATTTACCCAAGAGTCCCCTCTCTTCCCCTTTCAACCACGAGTCTCACTCCCCTCTTCACTCATATGGACAACGCTGAAAAGAGGGCAGAAAGGTGAAAAACAACTTCTTGCGAGGGCGATCGAGGACAGCGGCTGTGAGTGAAGGAGAGCTGCCAGCTGGTTCGGGGACAAGTCCATTGAGAGATTTGAGAGGGGAATGAGCTTCGACGACAGAATCGAATCCAGGCAGACAACCAAGGGAAGGAAAGGGAACAAGAGTAGCCCTTCCCCCTGTTCCAATGGAGAATTTGGTCCGCGGATCCCTGCTGCAAGTGACAAGGCTTGTTTTCCTCTTCCTCTCGATGGAATCAACAGGAAAATGGCAGGAGAAGTGATGAGACAAAAAGAAGGAGATCCTAGTTGGAAGGAAGTTTCTACTGCGAGCAGGAGGAGGACGGCCCTCTCGAGCGCCTCCTCCCCTTTTCGCCTTCCCCTTCGCTTCATCTTCCGCGCCGCTCCTCCATTCATACAAATTCATAGACGAGTGCCGCCGTGCTTAGACAATTGATTCGGCGACGCCTCGCTAAACGCCGAGCCGGACACTGTCCCCCCCCCCCCTCCCACTCTCAGTGTTCCCCAGCTCCGACGGCAAAAAGGAGCGAGAAGGCGAATGTCGTCGTTACTTCGATGAAGGGGACGTCGATGATGAAGGAAGCAGCGAGAACTAACGTGGACGACACCAAAAACGGAGGAGTCTCACGCGACTTCTCGAAAAGGAGCCTAAGCTCTTCTTCCTCCTCCTCCTCTCTTCTTCACTAAGCCTTGAGGAGAAGAAGAAGAAGGTCCGGGTGACGGAAGTTTCAGACGACTCCTCAAGTGGAATTGCTTCTTCTATAATCCAGGGTTCTTTAGCAGAAAGCCTCTCAAGGAGAGAGCGAACGCTTTCTTCTCGATAAGAAGGTTGTGGAAGAGCAAGACCGGAGGAGAAGGGAAAGGGGAGGAGGAGGAGGGGGAAGGAGAAGGGGAGGGGATGTGGGCGAGTCGAATTTGGAGGTCGTCGAGGGCGCTTTGATGTGCTTTGAAGAGCCGAGCTGAGCCAAGAAGAGGGGAAATTAGGCGTGAGAATCGCCGCTTCCTGCCCCTTTGCTGAAGGGGAGTTGGTCCTCGACGGGCGGAGTCCCTCTGCCAGCACTCATAACCAATGAGGGGCTGTCAATTACTCAAACAACACATTGCCCCCTACCACTCCTCTTCCATCATCCTCCTGCCTCTCCACTCACATTGAAAATACTCGCTTTAGTCTCTCCCAAGAAGACCAAAGGATTACTGTGGAGAATGTTAAGAAGGCGGATGTCAAAAGTCGCTGTGTCCGGACACACACAGGTCGGACGGAACTGTCCGATCAAAGGAGACCAGCATGCTCGCTTCCCCAGGCAGATAAGCCTCGGCCAGCTGCGAATACAAAAGCCCTCCGACGCGGGCCTTGAGACGGTCTCCTTTTTTGGACTCTCAGAGACATGTTCTTGCAGAGGAGAATGAGGACTCTCTTGCTGCTCGCCGGCCTCGTCGCTCTTGTCTTCTCGGCCTGCGACGACGGCAAGAACAACATCATCGACGTCGCCGATGGATCTTCGGGAGATCTGGCCATCTCGGTGACGGGCATCCAAGCTCAGACCTACGACTCCTCGGGCAAGCCTTCGTGCAAGAACAACAACGCCGACGTCCTTCTCCCCGGAGCCATCAAGATCGTCCGCGGTGAGTCTCCCTTCCCTTTCTTTTGTACTTTGTGACTTGCAGGTCAAGTCCAAGTGAAGGAGAAGGTGGACTTGAACGAGGCGACGGCCCTCCTCACTCTCAAGAAGAACTCCATCCTCATCGGCACTCTGTGTGACCACGGCAAGAGCAAGAACGTCCTCATCCCCGACGAGGACTGCCATCTCGGCGACCTCTGCAACCTCTTCGGTCCCGACCTCTGCAATCTTTTCGAGACCGTCGGCACTCACGACATCGCCGAGCTCGAGAGTCTTCTCGGCTTCAACGGCACCATCACTCTGCCCTCGCTAGACTCCGCCATCGAGGCCATTCTTTCCGTGAGTCGAGGAGCAAGAAAGCAAGAAGAGAATCTTGCAGGGTCCCTGGCAGGCGGCCTTCGACTTCCAGATCGGAGGCAAAAGCGTCGCCAACTTTGTCATTCCCAGCAACGAGCAATGGATGCAGATCGCTTGAGGCGCTCTTCTCTCTTCCGTCTCTCTGGGTCCTCACTCTCTCATGTACAATACAATAAAAAGAGTCTCTAGTCAAGCAGAGATAAGCGAGTTGCGCACGCTCTCTAAGGTCAACGGGGGCGTGTTTACAAGCATTCCGGACTTGGACCGCTTGAAAGGTACAAAGGCTGCATTCGAGTGTGAAGAAGGAAGAGTGTTCTCTGACAGCGTGCTGCTTGACGTGGAGAAGCAGCTCAAGGCGAGAGAGAAGGCTTATCTTCTGTCGACAACGTGCCTCTTCCCACGTTTCCGCGTCACAGAAGTTCATTGGGCTTGGACACGAAGATGAAGAGTCTGGAAGGGGAAAGGGAAAGGGAGAAAGGGGACGACCTGCATTGTCTCCTTTCCTCTATCCACAATCGATTGTCATCCCGATCGTCGTCGTGATGCTCGTCCGCGTGGTTCTCTTCTCCTTCTGCCTCCTCCTTCTCTTCCTTCTTGACGAGGCGAGTGCCAGAAAGGAGCTCACGAGGGACGACATGATGGAGTTCCTTCGATGGAAACAGGTGCTTCCCTCTTATCTTCAGTGAAATGTCCTCAGATGGCTCGCACAGGCTTCGACTCTCGCTGGCAGCAACAGATCGAACCTATTGGCTATGTGGCCGGCAAGTGAGTCTCTTTTTGTTCTCTCTTCTGCCTCCCGAGTGGGAGAGGGGCGAGCTGGGTTCCGAGACGCCTCGTTCCTTGTCGTTGATCGTTCAACGATCTAGATTCGGGGTTCACAAAGAATCAATGAACATTTGGGAAGGAGAAGAAGGAGAAGGAGAAGAGGGAGGAAGTGAGAGAGGGAGGTTGCAGACCGATCTGGCCACGAATCACCGAGAGAATCAAGTCGAAGTATCGCGTCTTCTTCGACGACGACAACTTCGCCTACAACACCAATGAAAGGCAAGTCTTCTTCTCAAGAGAAGGAGAGATTCAGATCTGTGTTGGATGTTCTTGAGAGAATGGATCGAGAGGAGAACTACAAGAAGATCCTCAACTTCCTTAACAGATACACCAAGTGATGTTTGTGTGCAGAGGAAGAGAGATAAAGTCTTAACCGACCATGGTGGGATTGAGTTTGTTCTGTCGCAGTCGTTGCACGATCTTGTCCTTCCCACGAGGAAGAGGTTCACATTGGGCACGACATGACCGTAGTGACGATCCGCCATGAAGTTGAGGTATTTGAAGGTGAAGGGGGCTCGCTCATTGGAATCTGTCAGAGTGAGAGGGAACTCGATGGCCGAGTTCGTGATGCCGTTGCCGTTTCCTCTCTGCATCAAGTATCCGTCCATGTCGAACAACTCGTTGAGGCCCGGAATAGGCAAGTCCATGTGCCCTGAAGACTCGGACAAAGAAGAGAGCACCCACCGGCAACCTCTCGAATCTTCATCAGATCGTACTCGTTGCCGACGTGGAAGACGGAGAGGAAAGGCTGGTGATTGCCTTCGTGACGGAAGAGGGGCAAATCCGCCCATTCGTCCAAATTCCACGCACATTCATATTCAGACTGTTGACTCCCTGTCAAAGACTGAGAAGGAGCAGAAGGACAGACATTGACAGCGAAGCCGGCTCCAAAAGAGTCGACGAGATCCTCAGTGAAAACTGCGGAAACGGCATGGGTGAAAGGGTTGAAGGCTGTTCTGAACAGTTCTTCTTCTCTTCCTTCTTCCGTCTTCCCACCTCCCCGAGAACTCGACCTTCTGACCCGCCACATGGGCATCGGGCACAGTGATGGGCTTCTCTCCCGCCTTGTCTCCAGCCATCCACAGATTCGGGAACAAGGGCCCCGATCGCTCGTCCGTCATGCCTGTTGGCAACTAGAGAAGGCCAAGACCTCGAGGACGATCTCGGATAAAAGGAGCTGAAGAAGGTGAAGAGAGTGAAGAAGGAAGAACCTCGGCAGAAGACTTGGACGAGGAGACAGCCAAGGGAGAGGCCCCTCAGGACTGTCGAACCTTTCATCGTCTGCACCTGGGAGAGGAGTCGCGTCCTCTCGAGTGCGCACTCAGGTCGCTCTCTTGACCCCGACCTGATCCATTCCTTCATCACAGCATCCCCTTCCACGTGACTCGCCTTTGGCGACTCTCATTCGAGTGTCCAATCTTTCATTCTCAACAGACATTTCACGGGACAGAAAGACGAGGGATTCAAGACCGGCGAGTCGACTCGGCAGTTGTAAGAAGAAGAGGAGAGAGACTTCTAGGCATGTGGATGGCGGCGTCTGGCGTGACCAAGGAGGAACACCTCGCTGCTGAACACCTTCCCACATTCCGAACACTGCAAAACGTCTGCATCTTCTTGTTCATCTTGTTAGAGAGACCCGAAAGAGACGAAGAGTGCAGCGACGCAGCTCCTCGGCTGTCTTCTCGGCCACTTCCAGCTTGGTCATCAAGTCTTGTTGGGTTCTCTGCAAGTTGGTGGACTTGAATGAATGCTTACGAGAAGATATTCAAGGAGGTGTTGCGCGAGACGAAACATCTTCTCGTATCGAGCCTCCGTCCACTCATCTCTCTGCAACAAACTGAAGATGTCTCATGCTAACCTCTTTGGAAGGATCAGCTGCGAGGACGGAAGGGAGGGCGGCCTGCAGAGTCTCGTAGAGGGCTATTCCTTCCTCCAGAAGAACACAACTGATTTCATCTAGAAGGAAAGAGATGCGACGTGAAAGGAACTCACTGATGAGCTTCCAATTTGGTGTGGAAGCCGTCATCGGGGAAGAAGGAAAGGGGGACAGGGGAACAGGGGGACAGCTGCGAGTCGGACAGAGCTTCGTTGCCATGACGCCCACGGAGAATATCGAGCCTCGCTGTACGGAATTCTTTTGCCTTCCTTCACAATTAGAAGGTCTCCCGGGATCACTTTGAGGTCATCAAGACTTCCAACAAGGAACGGAACAGAATGAGGTCATTCTGATATTGACTTGAAGGTGAAGAAATCGTTCATTCATTAGAGAAATCACATCTGCTGCGTTATTTTTTCCTCCAAAGCAAGCATGTCGGAAGAAGAAAGCTCTCTTTAGAAGCTGGCAATAAGTCTTTCCAGAAGATTCATAGGAGGTGCATTAAAAAAGTACAAGGTAACAATGAACAACTAGCACGTTCTTAGATTTATTTTCGAATTATTCGTAGTCTGAATGATCGGAAATTAATTTTCACGCTTTCTTTTGCTGCTTTCTTCAGCCTTCATCACATACATATCAATCCCATTTTTGTCCTTCAAGACACGAATACTCCAACGCGATTTAAGAGAGAAATTGAAGCAGGACCAAAGATGGTGCTAGACGCTGAGTCGGCCACATCTTCTTCCCCTCTTGCCGCTTCCGTCGAAGCGGATCCTCTCGAAGGCGGCTCCAATGGATATGCCGAGGGCGCTCAGATCGTGGACAATCACGGCAACTTCATCACGGTCACACTCATTCATCCTTCTGTGAAAGCGTCTCTCAGGTCTCGGTCGACACTCTTCTCGCTGCGGGCATCGACGTGGACAACCTCGAAGGAATCACCGAGGAGCAGGTAAATCAAATGAAGCTCCTTCAGTGGCAGATGAACACGATTCTGACGCTGGCTGGGGAGCCAGGCTGCTCGGTAGTCGCCTCGAAGGCCGATTACTCCTCCCCTGTGCAGACATCTCAAGAAGCACTCACTGTGACGATCTCGGAAGACGGCTCCCTCAAACTCACGGACTCCTCCAATGAGACTTTCCTCGTTCGTCCCTCTTCCTCTTCTCAAGTCTTCAGCTCTCGGCTGAGCAATTGGCGGCAGCAAGCATTGACCCGAACGATCTGACCGACGACGCCTTCTCCACCCTCATCCAAATGGCTGAAGGGGCAACAATGTTTGTTGCATCGGGGACACTTCAATAAAATCTTCTTTCAGGGAGAAGGAGCCGGAGACGAAGAGAAGACGTGTCAGTGCGGGCTCTTCAACCGGCACTTTTTCTAATTTAGTTAGCACTCTAGAAGACTCTTTGAACTGGCAATCTTTCAGACGAATTCACGGGAGACACCGACAGTCTTTGTCAAATGTATGTCCTTTTGTGAAACATTAAGAGAAGTCTGCTTCAGCACCTTTGGACAACGGTCGGAATGGGGCTTTCATAGGAGACACGGTGAAGATGCGTCGAAATGGACAGAGCTGCACGGCCACAATCAGATATGTGCGGCCTGGATATGGTTACAAGGTATCTGGAGAGGAGAAAGGCGAAGAGAAGAAGTTGAAGGTTCAATTCCCCGATGGACACTTCGAGTGGTTGACAGGCAACGACTTCGTCATTCGCCATGCGAAAAGACCTGAGACGAGCTTCTCGGAAGGCGGCGAGACTCGGCTGCCCCCTAGTTTTGCCACTTCTCGCTCCACGTACGAAGAGGTGCGTCAGAGACAGAGTCAGCCACGTCTTGCAGGTGACGGAGACGCCGTCCGTTTCGACTCTCCCTTCAGTCTCTTCTCTCTCCACTTCTCCCCCTTATCGACGACTTCCTCAACTCCCTCGTCCTCATCGAGTCTCCTTCTCGCACACTCATCCAACTACCTCGGCCCTCTCTGAATATAACTGCTCGATCTGCGACAAAAAGGTCTTGCAGAAGGTTCGTCTCTCTTGTCCTTCACCCTCTCTCAGGAGTTGGAGTTCCTCGTCATCCGTCTGCCGGCTTGTCGTTCCTGCACTCACGAGAAGATTCTTGTTCTGGACGAAGCGGCGAATGCCGTGGACGAGCCGTCCTCTTCCTCGACGGGTCGAATGTCTTCTCCGACCTCAGAACTTGCCGCCTCGACGAGCTTTGCCCCCTCCGTGCCCGTCCTCGACTCCAAAGGCGCAGCTCAGTTCAAAGCTCAGCTCTCCCCCAGTTGACATTTCCCTTCTCCTTCTCTTTCTTCCCTCCTACCGGTGTGTGTTGTTGTGTTGGATGGAAGGAGGGCCACACAAGTTTTATCTCCCTCTCGCCGCCTCCCGAGAAGGGCTCGCCGCTAGCCGAGCCAAGTCTTCCTCAGCAGTCGGTTGATCTCTTCCTCGTTTGGTCTCTTTCGGAGTGTCGTAAACTCTTGCAGCAGTCGAGGTCTTATTAACTGGAGAAGCCATTTAGAGGGGGTGAAGGGGGAAAGGACAGACCTCTGCATGTCGTCGACCCAACTCCGAGATCATCGCCAGCAAAGGATCCTCCGAGCCCACGAACCGTAGATCCTATAGGATTGTATACATATAGGATAGGATTGTAGGATTGTATAGGATTGTATACAAAGAAGAAGAAGAGTGAATGAAGACGTGTCCCCTTGGAGGTCCCCTTCGAGTGCCTGTCAGAAGCAGCGAAAACACTGTGAAACGACGAGGGAACACGCAAGGCGCTCGTCTGCATTCCGGCAATCTCGGCCTCGTTGGCCTCCTCCAGCTCGGCCATGACGTCGTCCGACCGAGGATTGGCCTGATCGAGGATCGGCCACGAGGACTCCCACAAGAAGGTGTCGACCATCGGGAGAAGGACAGACGAGGAAAGGACAACGGACCTCGGAGCTGGTGGTGACGGAGAGCGGCAGGAGAAGGAGGAGGAGGGCCAGCAACGCGTCCATCCTCTGCAATCTGACGTAGGCGAGGGATTCGACGAGGCGAGAGGTCATCTCTGGCTGCAGCCAGAAGCAGCGAGATTGAGCTAATGACCGAGGGAAGAGTCCCCCAAGAAGAGATCTTTCTCTCGCAATGCCCACATATACTGAGAGAAAGAGGAGAAGTCTTCGAGGATTGAAGCAGAACCACGAAGCCCTCGCAACATTCCCTTTAGTGACTTTAGAAGAAGCAAGCTTGTCCCCAAGGGCGACTAAGCGAGAAAGGCAAGGAGAGACGTTGAGAGATGACCCTGGGTGGGGGGGGGGGGTGGGGGGAGGGGGAAATCCGAGCTATTGAAGGCGACACATCATGGAGCAACAACATGGGAAGTGGCACGAGGAACGAGCCCCAAGAATATCAACGGGAACTAGGAAATGCGGATCAAAGTGGAGGCGGAGAAAAGAGGACTCTCTTCTATGGCTTACTCGGAGCTTCCGATGAGGACGACGACGGAACAGTCCTTCTCTCACTTGTGAGGGGAGGCGGGACCCGCGTGGAGTCGGCGAGTAGCAGCAATGGAGACTGCCTCGTGGGTGGCAGTCCGAGTGAAAGAGGCGCCTCGACGTCGAGAGCCAACAACCTCGAGCATAACACGCGAACCTCTTCCTGCGCTTCATGAGCCATGCTCGCTTCCTTCATTTCAGGCAATAGTCTCTCTCAATTAGGACAAAACAAGAAGTCTTGAGACCTCTGAAGAAGCATTTCGCTTTGTCTTCCTTCCCAGTCTCCTGACTGGTCTCATCATCGTCCTTGCCTCAGAAGTTCTTTTGATCTCGGAACAACAAAGTGAGAAAGTGACCCACCTCGTAGGATCCCGCAGCGAAAGACCTGAAGTGGCGCGCGCGCTTTTTCGAACGCGGCAACACGTCAGCACAGTAGAGGACGAGCTTCCATCATCATGGAGATTTGTTCATCTTGCCTCGCCTCTTCTATGCCTATTCTTCCTCTCTGTCGTCATTAACTGCTGCAGCATCAAAATAGACTCCAGGGTAGACGCTGCCATCGTCTCAAGCCCTCGTTAATTACTTCGCCAATGGGGTTTTGATAATCTGAATTTGCGGCTTGCACTATTTGCTTCCGCGTCGCATTCTATGTAGTGCATTGTAAACCTGTTTGTTGGCATTGTATTAGATGTTTTCTTTTCAGAGTTTTCTAGTGGAATGCATCGGAATCTGTGAACATTCGGACAGTTGATCAACCCATCGTTTACGCTATTTTCAAGCCGGCACCATGATGAACTTCGAAGTGAGCACAACGAAGCGTGAGTTTTTTCTACTCTATCTTGTTTCTCTTCAATCATAGTTTTCTGAATGATAAATTTGCAGAGATTGGTGTCGGTCTGACGGGCTTTGGCGTTTTCTTCATCTTTTTGGGAATTTTACTCTTCCTCGATGCGGCCCTTCTCGCGATTGGCAATGTAAGCTATACTTTTACTTTTTAAAATCGGTTTCAGTTGCTCTTCATTGTCGGCATCACATTTGTGATCGGAATTCAGAGAACAATGGTCTTCTTCTTCGAATGGAGAAAATTGAAAGTCAGTTTCACACTCCGTTGGTCCATGTGCTTGCTTTTTCATGGTGTTGATGATTGAATTCTAGGGAAGCATTCTTTTCTTCGGCGGCATTCTGGTTGTCCTCTTCGGCTGGCCGCTCTTCGGCATTATTGCCGAAATTTGGGGATTCATTCTTCTTTTCGGGTAAGTTCAAGTTGATTCTGTAACTTCATCTTCTTATAGCGGCTTCTTGCCCGGCATTGTGAATCTCTTACGGAGTATCCCCGGCGTCAGCACAATCACCTACCTCCCCGGCATACGGCAGGTAAGCATTTTAATTTTCGCTGGTCAGTTATTCATTTCAGTAACGTTCCTAAAGTATTGGTTCAGTTGTTTGACTTTCTTGCAGGTCTTGGATCGCCTAGCGCCGGAGCACAGATACCCCGTGTAGAGATACGTTGACGGTACTAGCCCTCTTCTCTCCCTCCTTCGTCCCATCGGTGCTTTGCTGCCGCGTTCTTACTTCCAAGTACGTCGTTTATGTAATCGTCTATTCGCTGGTTTTCTTTTTTTGCAATGCATAGTCTCGTACGAGGAAGTTCTTGTTGTTTTGGTGATGTAATTTATTGGTGAGCAGAGCAAAATTGTATGCAAAATGTACGCATGCGACAGAAGTGGCGCATTCGGTATTTGTGTGTGATATCCAGAAGACGTGCGGCATCTTTCCTTGTTTCTCCTTCACTTGTGCCTCTTTCTTCGCCTCTGCTCCACTTCACATATAAATGTTCGGATCTAGAATCCACATAGTTTATTCGATTTACAGCCTGTACAGACAATATAACTAAAACTGAAACGAAAAAGGAAAGAGAGGAAATAAATAAGGGAGAGGGTCAGCAGCAGGGCAGTGAGAGGACAGGCGGCAGCTTCACAGCGCTGAGGTGTGAACGTGCCCCTGAACGGGGAATGCTGTCTCAGGGAAGGACGTGAAGGAGAGGGCAAGTGGCAGCTCTTGGGACGACTCGGACTTGTGCTCGAAGGCCCGCATTGCGGTCTGCGTCGCTCGATAGTCGGCCGCGCGGCCGTTCTTTAGTTCGACAGATTGCTTTTGATTTTCTGGAGCACGTTGAGGAGGAGATCCACCGCCGACGGCTCTTCCTTCTTCGCTGGCGCAGGCGCGAAAGTCTGGAGAGTTGGAATAATGGAAGAGAGAAGAGGACAACCTTCTGCTTGCGGAACTTGGAACGAAGACAGCACACGTTCGGGGCACACTGCTCATACTCGGGAGTGCAGACACACGGCGACGCCGCCGCTCCGTTCGTCACGAACATGACGCACGTCGTCGTGAGCGGGTACTCTGAGACTGCGACCTTCTTCTTCTTCATCTCTTCTCTCACCGGCTGTATACGCTGGTGCCAAAGTGTAGTAGGCGGGCGCGTTGTAGCCCGTGAGGGGCTGCTGCGTCTGCGTCTGCTGCGGAAGCTGTGTCTGCAGCTCATTTCACGCTTCTCCGAGAACCGAAGAGAACACTTACATATTGAGATTGGTCAGTATACGTCTGTTGTACGGGAGCTTGCTCGGGAATTGGAGCCACAGTTGCCTGAAAGTGGATTAGCATGCGTCTCTCTCGAGCAAGGCGGCAGGGTGGGAAAGGATACCTCGTCGGGGACAAGGGCGGGCGCTGAGGTCTGCGCGAGCTGCTCGGAGGAGAGCAGCGTCGGGGTCGCCTCCGTGGTAGCGGGTGCGGGTTCGTTATACTCAATCACCTGGACATGCTCGCCTTTTCAGCGCCAAGACTCGCAAAGCGGGAGCCATCGAAAGAAAGCCTCATCGGGAAGCGACAGACTCGGGGCGGAAAGGGACAGACGAGGAGGGGTGGACGGCGTTGCAGAAGCCTCCTCACCTGCTGCGTGGGAGTCCCAGTCTGCGGACAGACACAGACGCCGTTCGGGGCGGAGACCGTGAGGGTGATGCAGTTGCACATGCAGCCGCAGTTCGTGTTCACCTGCTCTTCTTCTCTCTTCTCTCCCGCCATTCCCACCTGATTGTTATCAAGACAGAAGCAGCCCTGCTGCGAGCCGTTCGTCGTCGCGATTGCAGGGAAACCCGTTGTGACAGCTGGCTGAGTGGTTGTTGGAGCCTCGGTGGTAGTAGTCGTCGTGGTCGTCGTCGTCGTCGGAGCTTCTGTAGAAGGCGTTGTGGTCGGGGCGGGAGTGGTTATGGGGGCCAGCGTCGTGGGACCCTGCACTCGAAGAAGTGAGAGGAGAAGGAGAGAACAACTTGAGTGGGCGCCTGATAGGTGCCGGTGTCGCCGCAACTGCATTGATATTGGGCAGAAGAAGGCGATGAGATCTGGATCATCACACATTGGCAGTTGCCGCTGTTGCCTGAAGTCTCCTTGATGAGAAGAAAGGGAGACGACTACCGTAATAAGGATAAGTCGGGTTCTGAGGGGGCACAGTGGTGGGGGGCTGGGTGGCGGGAGGTTGAGTGGTTGGGGATTGAGTTGTCGTCGTGGTCGTCGTTGGTTCGGGGGTGGTCGTTGTGGTGGTCGCCTCGGTGGTGGTCGTCGTCGCCGGCGGCTGTGTGACGGACTGAGACGTGGTCGTCGTGTACACCTCAAGTCTCTCCATCTCTCACTCAGAGAAAGACTTACCGGATTCCCATTCACATCACCGCAAGAACATTGATATTGTGGGTTGCCTGTGAAGGTGATCTGCAAGGGGAGAGGGAGATCAAGAAGGGAGAGGGAAGGGACCTGAATACACGAGCAACGAGACTGCGGCACGTTCTGCATGGTGGTGAGCTCTTGTTGGAGTTGATCTCTCTGCTGCGAGAGCTCCTGGGCGGGCGACGTCTGCGAACTCTGAAGGGAGACCGAGATGTGTGAGAGGAAGGGAGGGTCACCGACCACTTGAGGCTGGTCACAGGAGCATTGGATGCTTGGACCGAGTTGGAGACGGATGCATTGACATTGTTGACGCTTCGCCCTCAGCATCACGCGGCCACCCGTGAACTCGCCACTCGCCTACATTCTCGGGTCAAAAAGAGAACAAAGAGGGAAAGAGGGAGGAGGGGGATGACTCACTTCAGTGGCGAGGACTGCGCCGAGAAGAATGCAGACTATCCAACGAGCCATCCTACTGCAAGGAACTCTCTCCGAAAAGGAACCAAGCAGTAAGAGAGGAAGGAAGAGAAACGAACACGGGGACACGCGGCGCGAAAGCGGAAAGCGACTTCTTCCAGCTCGCCTCTCCCTATATGGAGTGAGGAGTGGGAGTCGATAAAGAAAAGAAGTCGCGTATAAAGAAAGAAAGGAAGAAGTAGAAATCAAGCAGCGGCGAGTAGTACAGTCTCGAAGTGGAGAAGTGGCCGAGGCGAAGGAGGCGCGGACCAGCCTCGTCCGAGGACCTCGAGAACACATGCGAAGAGCTTGTCCTCCATTCTTTTATACCTGCAGGCACTCCGCCTCCTCCGAGGACCCCGTCCCTGCATCGTCTTCGCGCCGCCGACTTTCCCTCGTTCGGCCTGCCCGTCCTCCACTCTGTCCCCTTCCCCCTCCACTGCCACTTCCTTGAGGACGAAGAGCCGAGAGAGAGGAAAGAGGGCCAAGAGGGGCTCATGTCACAAGAGGGGGAACACCGTTTTTGGAAAGTCAACAAGCTCATTCGACAGCACCAGTCCCTTTGGAAGAATGAGAGAGACGCCTCTCTCCAAGTCCCTCGAAGACCTTCCGTGCATTTCTCGCATTGCTTCTTCTTCCTCCGATTTCATTGCAATAGCACGCATCTCCTCCAACTCGACTGACGCTCCAACCGGAAAGCTTCCTGTAAACGATACTTCGTCTCTCTTCTCTCAGCCTCTTCAGGACTTTGCGCTTGATCTCGGCCGTCTCGTCTCTTCGAGAAGAGGATGAAAGATGAAAGAAGTCAAAAGAGCTCGAAATGTGTGTAGCCGAGTTCTGTGAGGAGCCGGTCAGCGCGTCCGGAACTCTCGAGCGGCGCTTCCCGCCAAGCGCCTTCCCCTCTTCCCCCTGTCCGCTAAGGTGAGAAGAGTACTTCTGTTTGCTTGCGCTTTTTGCTCCCTCTCCGCTCTTGTTCTCAGGGCTTCTGACAACTTGGAGTTGAAGGAACTTCCTCGATTCCCTCCTTGAATGAGAGAGGAGATAGAAGGTTGCTCGAGGCGGAGTCCAGTCCGAGTCCCAGAATACAAGCTCGCATCTCTTCGTCACCGTCACTGTCTGTGGGCACAAGTTTTTCCAACTTCGGAAATTCCATCCGCGTCGCCGTCTGAGGGAGGCCTCCCCTCCCCTTCACCCGTTGTGGTCTCCTCCACGGCTAAGCCGCGTGTTGTTGCCCGTTCCTCAAGGAACCGGAAAGGACCGCCTTCTGTCTCGGACTCCCCCCCACATGTCCTTTTCTCGTCCTCCCCTTCTCCTTCTCCTCCTTCTTTTCTCCGTTGCCCTATCAACTAGCCACTTCTGTCACCTCTTGATACCCTGCCCCTTGGCCTGGACAGGGACAGGACAAGAAGAGGCGATGAGCACTGGTATCAGAGGGACAAGAGGACGAAGAAGGAGGAGAGGGGTCGCATGTCTCTTCCATCCCCTTCTCGGCACACTGCATGAGAGTGTCGACCCTTGTGGAGGAGTGGAGGATGAGTGTCGCCGTCCGTGGTTGTTGCAGGGGGCGAGAGAGAGTCGAATTACTCTCTGTCCTCTGCTCTGTGAATGGCCTGAGGAGGAGGAGACCGCCGGTGCAGATGCCAACGAGATGCCGCACGCCTCTCCATCTCTTCCAGGGAGAAGACGAAGAAGGACGAAGAGACGCCGCCTGGGCGACGATGAAAGCGCGCCGAGGGTGCAAACAAGAGGAAGCAACAATGCGGTCGGGGCACTCGAGCTCTGACCTGCTCCGAGCTCTCTCCGCCTCTCTCCCAGCCCCTCGTCCTCCTTCCAAGTCTCGACCACAAGAAGTGGGAAGAGTCGCTCTCCACTCTCTCCTTTAATCGTCATGACCATCTCTTCTTCTTCGGGTTCAGTGGTTGTGAGGCGACGAGTCAAGTGGCTACAGTATCCGAAGCGAGAAGAAAGGGAAGAGGAGGGAGACCCCGACGAAGCGGTTTCGCGGCCTTCTCCCGGTCGTCGGCGGTCAGCTATCGCCTTTCCTCCTGGTTGCCGCCTTGTCGGCGATCTCGAGTCTCTTCAGTTTCTTCCGAGGCGTGGCGGTCTCCGACCTGCCCGACCTGGTCGCGACAGCCGCTTTCGGCGCAACTCCCACATCATCCGCTTTCCTTTTTCTCTGCTTTCTCTTCTTTTTTCGTCAACGACGGAAAGTCCTTCGGGGAACGCCTCAACAAGAGGGGGACCTCTAGGCGTTCAGACACTCGAAGGCGGATCGAGGAAGAACGCTGAAACCTCTTTGTCATGCACTTTTAGTTCGAAAAGCTCTTTGGTCTTCTCTTTTTGTTCG
Source organism: Poikilolaimus oxycercus (assembly GCA_034700245.1). Lineage (NCBI taxonomy): Eukaryota > Metazoa > Nematoda > Chromadorea > Rhabditida > Rhabditidae > Poikilolaimus > Poikilolaimus oxycercus. The sequence goes on from JAQIXL010000238.1 coordinate 23,793, forward strand.
TCTTCCACCCAAGCGGACTTGAGTCTTTTTGTCGGCTAAGATCAGGCGCAAAAGAAATGGGTTCTATGTAAAGCTGTTTGTGAAGCGTTCTTAATAAAAGTTCTTCATGTAGAATCGTATCACCTTAGAAAGATCACAAGAGAGAAAAGACTGATATTACGAGGAAAGATGAACGAAGAGAGCAAGACTCATCGAACCAAGACCGATATGCGATGACGAAGAAGAGGAAGAGGAAGAAGAGGAAGGTGACAAAAGACGCAACAGTCTCTAATGGAGGACGCGCTGACCCTCGCTGATAAGGGGGAAGAGCGACTCGAGAGGAGTCATGGCTTGGCTCTTCAGTCTTCTGAGTCTTCTCTTCTGGCAAGTGACAGCTGGCTGGAAAGTGCTCGTCGTGTCTCCTCAGATCTCAGCCAGTCATGTCCAGTTCATGGGCGCCTTGACCGACACCCTCGTTGATGCTGGACATCTAGTGGCAAGTCGATCTAGAGTTCCTTTAGTCTTCAGGACGTGTTTCTTCTCGAACTCAGCGACGGAGTCCACGAGGTTGGCTCGAAGAAGGCTCGTCGGATCATCCATCTTCGTCGAAAACGTCCGAATCGACTGGGCGAGATGCTTCACGGTCGAGATCCCTTCGTGCCCCGGAAAGTCTTCGACTCGACTCTATTCACGAATCTGACTTTTTCCTTCGAAAACGCCTGCAGAGGTAAAATCCTCGGTGCTTGAGGTGTCTCAGACGTCGTGGATGAACTGCCGGCACTCGAGGAGCTGCGTCTCGAGAAGTACGATATCGGGATCGCCGAGGTGAGTTGGAAGAGAGAAGAGAAGAGAGAAGAAGGAGACTGTAGGTGCTCGGCGTGACGGCCTTCGGGCTCTTCCATCATCTCGGAGTCCGCTCGACGGTGATCGCTTCGGCGAATGCCGTCACCCCGACTATTCTGAACATGTTCGGGGTGCCTGCGCCGTCGAGCTTCGTTCCGAGTTCGTGGAAGATTTCTCTTGAACTTCTTGGACTTCTTTATTTTGAATAATAGAGAGGGAGAGAGAAGATTCTAGATCCTCTTCTTGACTTGATCAACGCTCCAGAACTCTCCTTCCGAGAACGTCTTCAAAATCTGCTGACGAACCTTCTGATGGACAACCTCCTCTCGCCAAGAATGAGCCTTGTCGAGGTCTTCCAACTTCCCCCTTCCCCTTTGACAACGACAGACGAAAGTCTTCCGCGAGGCCCTCGGCCAAGACTTTCCCGATCTGAACTCCCTCTTGGCGAAGGCTTCGCTTGTTGTCGTGAACACGAAGGTTCTCCTCGACGTGCAGCGTCCTTCTTCCGAGAAGTTCGTCCACGTCGGCGGCATCGCTATTTCTCCTCCATTACCTCTCGAGAATGTAGCATCAACATTCTCGAAGCAATTCTTTCCAGAATCTCCTCAAAATCGTGGAATCGGCTCCTCGAGGAGTGGTCCTCGTCTCTTTCGGAACCATCGCGTCGTCCGCTGCCATTCGAGGTTTCCATGAGAAGAAAGTGAAGAAAGTGATGCCAGATGAACGTCTTCGGATGTTCCTCGCCGCCTTCGCCGCCTTCCCCGATGTTCATTTCATCTGGAAGTTGAATGTCTCCGAGGAACAACTCCATCTCTATCCAAATGTCTTCACTTTCCCCTGGATTCCACAAACTTCCATTCTTGGTCTCACAATCAGTCTTCTTCGTCTTCCTCTTCCTTCTCACTCCCTTCCTCCTCACTCGTCTCTTTCTTCTTCCTCCTCAGTCCTCTTCCCTTCCTTCCATCTCCCAAATGAACTTCGTCTACCTCAACTTTCGGAGTATGCTTGCACGCTTTTATTCTTGATCATTAAAACAATAAAAGAAGAAGAAGAGGAGGAAGACGTGTCTGTACAATGACTAGAATGACTCAGCTTCTGCCGCATTCACATTTTGCACTTCCAAGGTGCTTGTCCCCTCAGAGAAGACATGAAATGGAAGGACTCAATAAAGAAGAAGAAGTACACGTTTCGAGGAGGGAGTCTTGGCGGGAGAAGAAAGGAACTGAGACTGGAGATGTCGATGCTTGACGGAGAGAGAGAAGCGACTGGCAACTCAATGGCTTTCTTTGGACTCGACTTGGAACGAGGAGAGGAAATAACTAGAAGAGGCTCTATAACATTCTCTCTGTGACTAGACTTCTGGAAGATCTTTCTAAGGGTTCTGTAACACGTAGAGGAGAGGGAGAGGAGAACACAGGGAGGAGGACGGGGCTGGTTGAGGGCACTGCGAGTAATACCACTTCCATCCGAGACCATAAGCAGAGCGAGGAAAGAAAGGAAGACGGAGGCAGAAGAAAGAGTTGAGGTCCGATAGGTGCGAGTTCAGGAGCTCGCCGAGGGAAGACGATCACGACTGCCGGCAAGTGAGGAGTAGGAGGGCGGAGGGGAGGGAGGTCGTCCGAAGTAGGGGTTGCGAGTGGGAGGCGGTGGAGGGATGACCGTCGTGTTGTAAGGGGCGGCGCAGCCCTCACTCACCGAGGGAATCATCAAGGGCTGCGACTGTTCGCCGTACTGAAACCATCTCTCTCATCGGAAGCAAGGAGAAACGTCCGGAAAACGCGACTTGAAGCCGCTTTCCGGGTCGTTAATTCTTGGAGAAAACAAGGAGACGCGACACGATTAGCAGGGGGCGCCCCCTCAACGGGATTACTGTAAGGTCGCTATTTCAACACAAAGGAGGGAGGCTTCCTTGTCTTAGCGATTCGAGTTGGAAGTCGAGACGAGCCATGTGGTTTGGGATGCGTGAGGGCTGTTGAAATGGCTTTCTTTGTTTTTCTTCCAGGCGGCAGTCGAGGAGACAGCTGTTCGGGGACTCGCGCTAACCGCAAGACCCTCGCTTGTGGAAGGCTTTCTCGAGGTGAAGAGATTGGATGAAGGAAGAAGGAAGACGAACTCACCCGTCTCGCCTCGTACTCGCGGACGGCGTTGAGGGCGTGCTCGACGGAGGCTCGGTCGACGGGCTTGTTGTCTTCGTCGTCCTCGTCGCGGGCACAAGAATTCCTCCACGGCCCGAAGCAATCACAGAAACAACCACGCATCGCCTACAACAAGGTTCTTCTTCGTGAAGAGGGAGGAAGGGGGAAGGAGTGAAGTGTTGGATGACACTGAGAAGAGGAGTGAGCAAGGAGGGAATGAGGGAGTGCAAGCAATCCTCTTCCCTTCCCCTCTCACTCCTCCCCATCGCGACAGGAAGACGCTTTCCGAGTCCGGAACACGCCTCGTCGACCTCGAGTCAGCGCCCCTTCCCCCTTCCCTCCCTCCCCCAACTAAGACTCGATTACGAAAGGATCCCCTGCTCTCTTTACTAAATGGAATGATTCAAGCTACTGATGAAAGAAGAGTTTCTAACAATTCTTGAACGAGACAGGGACGAGTATAGTAGAAGCGAGGGAGAGGAGGCAGCCGAGGCGGTGGCTTTAGCCCGAAAGGGGTCTGCTGCCACACGCGACTGCGGCAAAAAAGCTCACGAAGGAGGGGAAAATCAATGGGAAACAAGCGGCTACTCGGCTGCGAGACTCGCCGGCCATCGCCCCTCCTCGAGGGAGCCCGCAGCCATGCCTCATTCTCCCTCTCGGAGAGACACCTCGACGCCCGACGGAATTCGTGAGGGCGTCCCTGTGAAACGTGGAAGGCTGAAGAGGACGCCCCGGGGCACACGAAATAAACGAGGCAATTGGAAAAGGAGTCTTTCATAAGCGAGCCGGGGCACGGCCTCATTTTGCAAGCGCCCTCCGCCACTCAATCGACGAGCCACAAAACGCTATATCAACAGAGGGCGACAGCCGTCTGCCATCTAGAGTCTTCTGGCGAGGGGGAGGAGGAAGGGAAGGGGACGAACTATGAAGACAACGATGAGAAGGGCGAAGATGACGGCGACGACGAGAAGGAGCATCGGCGCCGAGGAGTAGGCGGGCGCCACGGACACCGACGACGCCGACGAGAGGGCGAGCGACGCGGCAGCCTCTCTCTCGCAAGCGACGCCTTCTCTCGACGGAGAGCACCTGCAGAGGAGACTCGAGGAGGGGCGAGGGAAGGGCGCGAGGAGGGAGATCGATGTGTCCCGGCAAGAACATGTGCGGCTTTCGTCGAGAGTCGAAGCCGACGAGGAGGCGGGCGAATCCGAAGCGACGCCCCGAAAAGGGCGCATTTGTTTGAACAGCGCTTATTTCGAGACTCCCTCGGCTTCCATCCGGGTTCCATCCGGGGAAGGGGAAGGGAGGGAGAGGGAGACTCACCGACAGGCGAGATCCGCCTTGTAACTCTCGAAGAGATGCTCGTCGGCGAGATTCGTGAAGGTGAGGTTGAAGAGGTCGCAGCTCTCGATGGAGACGCCACTCTCGACGACTGACCGGATGGAGGGATGCGAGTGGAGGAAGGAAGAGGAGAGAGAAGCGTTCAACAGAGTTCCTGCAACTCCTTCTTCACTTCTCCTCGAAGCAAGCTGACCGGCGATGTCAGTGGCGATCCAGTCGGTCGGGTCGAGACTTCTTGTGGTGGCAGGTCGGAGTTTGGGATGGAAGTCCACGAAGGGCTGACCCCCGTAGCAGCAGAGGACGAGCAGGTGACGAGCCGTCTCCATCCACCCCCAAGTACTGCAAGCAACAAATCCCTCTCTTTTGTGAGAAGACAAGGGAAAGGGGAAAGGACTCGCGGACATGCGAACATCCTGGGACAATTGACCGCCTTCTCCACAACTTGTATAGTGAGAAGGAGAAGACATGGAAAGAGGGAAAAATCTTCAAGTTGTGAGAAGTGATGAAGAAGGAGGCAAGAAGGTTGGATGTGGAGTGAAAGGGAGTCAGCCAACACGACTCCGACTACAATCTGCGAGGGACTGGCAGCATGCCTCGAGACGGCTACAAAATGGGGTCGACGACAAGGCGGAGACGGCAGATTTTGGCGGGTATCCGGAAGACGTCGGCGAGTTCGCGTCAATCAAGGTCTCCTTGGAAAGAGTGACGGGCCATCATCAGCGTCCTCCTGCGAGAGACAAAGTGTTCAAGAGGAAGAAGTCGCGTGAGGCGTCCTCAAGTGAGAAAGAGATTGGCGCGTTTTGTTGTGTGACGGAGGCTGAGGGCTCCCGGGGGGCGGCTGAGAGGTGAGCCGCGTCCGAAGACAAAAGAGGGAGGAGGAAGAGAAGAAATCTATTTGGAGGCGTTTCGGAGAGGAAGAAGGATTCTCAATCTTCAGTCTTCCTTCTTCCATCCATCCAAGAGATAGAAACAGTCAAAAGAGACAGATTACGGTAGCCTTTGCATGTTTGGCTTGTAGCCGAGGAGGGAAGATTGTATTCCCTTGGATTTGGAAAGAGCGACAAGGGAGAAGCTTGAGACAAGGCGAACAAGGCGAATTTGGTCGAACCGGGCCAACTCGTTTACACCGGCAACCGCCGGGACGTTTTTCCGCCAAAGCGAATTGCGAGTTTGGGTCGAAGCTCGAATTGGGTTAGAGGGGGGAGGGAAGACTCTCTCATGAGCCGTGTCTCCTGTCTTCTGGATTGTGGGCATCGAGATGTTTGGAGAGAAGAGAAGCTGCAAGGGAAGAGGCCAAGGTGCGAGAAGGACCGGACAGCGACAGGAAGAAGGCGGCAAACAGAGAAGACACGCATCCTCTCAATCGGGGAAAGAGGGACAATTCTTGCTGATCCCCTTTGGCGTGAGAGGGAGAAGCGTCAAGTTGTTTGCCGGAACTTGATCCCGTCGTCATTATGGAGGGCCGAGGAGGGAAAAGAACTCCTGAGAGGAGGAGGGAGAAGGTCGACGAAGAGAAGCTACGTGAGAAGAGGGGAAAGAAGGAGTCGAAGTCGAAGGATTCGCGTGTCCACACCGAGTTATGAAGAGCGTCTGATTGGGGGAGAAAGAAGGGAAGGTGCGTGCGAAGGGGGAGCTGGAGGAGAGGCCTTCGAGGAAGAGAGCACCGTCACCTAATGAGCCTCTTCTCGTGGCGCCAATGGACCAAGTGGACGAGAAGACGGCGAGCGAATTCCAACTCGGATTTCAATTTGGTCCAAGAAGAAGAAGAAAAAGAAAAGGGCAAAGCAGAAAGAAGGAGAAAAGAAAGAACTCGGAGTGGGAGTGAGTGGCAGTCTGTCCGCAGTTCACAAGTCAAAGCAAGACGGCCTCAAGGGGCTGACCAGCGCCTTGCTGGAACGCTTCTTTGGAAGAAGCCGCAAGAGCAAAAGACGAGATGCCACTTCAACTGGAATGTGATGGTGTTATTTTGACCTCCGCTGCACCTTGCACACTCGTGTTTTATTGAGAAGAAAGAAGAACTCGAGGCGGGAAGGCGTGCAAGGGAGAATGAGGGCAGACACGTGGCGTTTAGGGGGAGATCAAGTTGGAGAAGAATCTCTGGAAGGGGAAGAGGAAGAGGAGGAAGAGCAGCAGGCAAGGTGAGGCGTGCTGATAGAATGGGAGGCGCGCGAAACAATCTGCGAGGGGGTTCGATTTTTGCACAGCTTTAGAGGTCTCCTTCTGGGGCGCCGCCCGCCACTAAGTTTGGGCCTCCGGGCGCCGGCCTCGCCTCGCTGCACCTCGGCCGTCTCCTCGCCAACCTCGGCCACCACAATAGTCTTCCACGGTCTCTTCTGTGTGTTCTCTAGGAGACATTAGACAGGAGTTGCAACTAGTCGACTACAACTTCTCTTCTCTTTCTGGGAATGTGGGAGTGTGAGAAGAGTTGATGAGGAGGGAGACGTGTGACAGCGAGGAAAGAAATGAATGCCCGGGATCAAAGGGGGAGAGGACATAATGCCCATCGAGGAGACGAGGAGTCCATGGAGACGTCGAGGGAGAACGCCTTCGAGACGTCTTAGAAGGAGGAGAAGGAGGAGAAGGAGGAGAAGGAGGAGAAGGAGGAAGACGGATGAAAGACCCTCGCGACTCCTCGAAATTCATCAACGCCCCTCGGGGATCAAGAGACTCGAGGCGAGAAGGACTTCTTCTGTAACTTCTCTCTCTCACCTTCAACGGGGCTGCAAAGGAGTCTGAATGAAGCGAGGAGAAGGAGGAATGGCAAGCGGAACACGCGGCGAGTGCCCGTTTTAGAAGCGTCGTCGAGGGGCTCGCGCTTCCGCCGTTTTCGAGTGAGAAGCTGAGAGAGCAGTGATACTCTACCGAGATCTCTTCCCTCAGAGAGAAGGAGGTCGAGGCGGTCGAAGGGGCGAGGAAGAGATTTTTGGCCCGCTTCCCTTTCTCTTCCCTGAGGAGGGCCGGCTAAAGGTGTCAACAATGCTTGAAGAACAAAGCGTCGACGCCTTTGTGAGACACGCGCCCCGCTTTATAGGCCGTGAGTAGAGACGGAAGACTCGGGGGGACACCGTCGTCAAGGTCTTCTAGGAAGAGAAGGGAATCTGTAAAGAGCCGAGGGAATTCTGTACGAATGAGAAGGGTGGAAGGTGACCCTTGCTTTGATAGGAAGAGAAGGCCGATCATCCGGGCGTAACCTCCACGGCAAACGAATGTCGCAAGAGCTTGTGAAGAAGTAGTTCGTGAGGTGAAAGGACTCCATACATATTGCAGGACGAAGTGTGAAGGGGGAAAAGGACAAAGAGATGTTGACTCTTGAAGGAAGTGATGAATTACAAGCAAAAGACTCGTCGACTCGTTTCAACTCTGAATCAGGGGGGGGAGATAAGGAGAAGGGACAGCGACCAAGAGACCTCAAAGTACAAAAGGAAACTCTTTCTTGCAGAGCTGGAAGTATCCAAAAGTGCCGGATCTCAATGAGAGCTGCAGAATGAAGACAAGAGGAGGAGAGACGAGAGAGAGAAGGAAGCGAAGGCCGAAGAGAAAGAAGCGGACGCCGTGGGGGTCGGCGTGGCGAGCGCCGTCTGCCAACAAGCGACGGCCTCTAATTTCGCCGTCGCCCTCCACGGCCGACCTCGGTCCTCTCTCTCGCCGCAGTAAAGAACCAATTACTCTCTCGGCTCAGAAAGAGAGAAGCCTCCGTGAAGAGGCTCGCCTTCCATCCTCTAACGTCTCTCTCCCAGGTCTCGGAAGAGGCTCGTCGACGGGGCCGAGGGGGCGGGCGTCCAAAGCCCATTCCTAATAAGAAGAGCGCAACGAAATTACCCATCTCGCGCCTTTGCGGGCATCGTCGAGTAAACGCCCGCAGCTAGTTGCTCAACGGCTGCTAAGTCGTCTTCTTCCAGTACTTCATCTGCACTTTCATGAAAGATGATGGAGAACTTGTGGAGAAAGAGAGGAGACAGGAAAAGAGAACGAAGCTCGAGGTTCATGACAGGGAAAGTGAAAGGCTGCAGTCTAGTCTGGAAGCATCTCTCTCACTCAGAGAACTGACCTCCACAGGAAATGCCAACAATGGTGAAACATTTCAAAAGAGAAGAAGGGAAGAGGGAAGAGAACAAGTGAAGGAGCCATTTTGAGGCTTCATAATAGCGGCCTCCCACACGAAGCGGGAAATGGAGTGCGTGTGCCGGCAGCCACAAGGTGGACGGCCTCGGGCTCGGGTGTCGTCCTTCCCCCGTCCCCTCCCCCCTCGACGACTCCGATTTCCTCCAGGTTTGCCGGCGAGAAGCTTTTTCACGCACATCGCGGGAAGGGGAAAGGACAAGGAAAAAGAGGCCGGGGATCTCCCTCGAGGACGACCGTCTTCTCAGATCTTCTTTCGGATAAGAGAAGGAAGGACTGCAGAGACAGAAATATGAAGGGAACTGAAGAGGCAGCCCATTTGTGGTGGAGACTCCCGAGGGAGATGCTGGAAGGTGGTCGAATGAAGGAAGGAGGTCTTAGCAGTAAGACCGAGGCGGCTGTCCCTCTTATGGGGCGGTCACCTAAGATTAGGTGAGGAGGGCTTTGATGGCGCCTGTTGGCAGCCCGGGATGGGCAGCTGCCTTCTTTCCTCCCTCGCCTGGCACGTCGTGTCTCTGCCCCCTGCAAACACAGCACAACACAATCAGCGCTTTCTTCCTTCATTTGTCTTTCTGTGGGAGAAGTTTGCCTGAATAGGTCGTCATCGCACTAGAGAGAAGGATTTTATTCGTGAAGTAGACTCGCGTACATTTCAGAAGGGCTTCTGTGGAAGAGACTTCAAAGAGAGCATTCACAGACTGCCATGTGACGAAGCGACGTCAGCGGAAGAGGTGAGAGAGAAGCACGAACGTTCTCCCCTTCACACAACAGAGACAGCACGGTCCTCCGCCCTCCCCTTCATATGGAGTCAAGGCTGCAATCAAGAATCTTCTCAAGAGAAGAAGATTACCTGAAGACTTGTCGTCTCTCTCCAGGGAAGCCGGCGATTTCGCGACGACGACGGGAGGCGTCTTGAGAGAGACGTCGAAGAAGAGACTACCGTATCTGGGTGGAGGAGTCTCGCTGACCCCAGGTCGAATGGGGGAAAGGGGAGCGTGGACGGGCACTCGATCGGGAAGGGTGAGAGGGGATAGTGGCTGCTCCCTGCCCCTCGTCTTGCCTTGCTGCATTCTGCGGCGAGAAAGAAGCCCTCTGAAAGGTGCTGAGTCAAGACTCGCGTCACCTTCTTCTTTCTCATTCAACCATCTCATTCTCGGAAAATACTCGTCAGTCACTTTGTCCCAATTCCTTGTCTCTCTATGCCATCTTCTATCAAGGGAGGCGAGAGGCAGCTCGTGGCGAATCCAAAACAAAGCTCGAGTGAGAGTGGAGACGAAGCCGAAAACATGCTTGTTCAACTGAAAACTGCCACGTGCACCGCCTGTCACTTCCGTCTCTTTCCACAGAGAGCATCCCCGACTCGACGGCGAGACTTCATAAAAGCGTCAACTTGGAAGATCCACAAGGGCATTAGAAAAGCAAGTCGACACAGCCGCGAGGGTGTCTGTGTTGTGGTGACTTGTCTTCTTCTATAAAAGGAACAACAAAAAGGACGGAGGGCGAAATGGTTGACGTCCTTCTTCTAATAAGCGGACTTTTCAATCTGAATGGAATCCTCTCTCTCACTTCTTGCGTTGATCGAATCGACTGCTCTTCTTACAAGGATCTTTGTTCCAATCCCGCGTACAGTTCCCTCTTGAAGATGCAATGTGAAAACACTTGCCATTTCTGTTCGTCTTCGAGTCCATGCGACGATATCGATAGCAGGCATTCCTCCCTATTCAAAAATGCCCTCTAAGATGTGTCCCGTGGATGCTGTCGGGTTTCTGTTCCTCCCCCTTCTACACTTCAGCCAACAAGCAGCAGTTCTGCGCGAGAACCTGTGGCTTGTGCACAACTACGGCAGCTTCTATCACAACTACGAAACCGTGAGTGACGTCTTTACTGAATCTATCAGGGTGACAACATCACTCGAGATTCGATCTTCATCGAGACGTCTTGGCGACAGCAGAACGACCTCACCCTCTCCAACAACAACGCCTTTTATGAACGTCTCCTTTGTTTATCTTATGGCCACTTTGTTCCTATTCTAAGAACTTGACGCAAAAGTGGCACCTGATCGTGGATGTGCCTCCTTTCACATGGATATTCGACTCATCTCCCAATGTGTCTTAAATTTATCTCAATCTTTATTACCCTCCTGCATCACACCAGCGGGACAAAATAAGGTGTTGCATTATTTCATGTGAGACAAGACATCTTTCATTCCGTCGAAGAGAGCTTCCTGCATGCTGTCCTCACGCTTCTCAATCCAATCGGTGTTCAGAAGCTTCACGAAGATGACGCCCTTGGCCTTCATCGAATTGATGACAGTCGTGCCGATCTCATTCCATCCCATCCTTTCGACCACTTCGATGTAGTCCATGCATTCCTCTAGCGAGGTGATCTTTTTCGCTCCGACCTCGGCGAATAACTTGCATTGCTCCAAAAAACGTGGGCAATCATATCGAGCGGCTGTCATCGCGACGGCCTTGAAGTTGTAAGACGCCACAGGAACAGCCGGATAGTAGATGCAGTCGAGGAAAGAAAGAAAGTCCTCACGCTTCACTTCAAGCTTGATCTCCTCGACATTCTTGTCCTTGAAATCGTTTTCCAACATAGAGCGGAAGACTTTTGAATACATTGTAAGGAAGTGAAAATTGACGAAAACGGGTTCTTCAGAATCCTCAAAGCGAATCTTGCAATTGCCATTCAAGTCCTTGGCCTCAGCTTCATCTGTGAAACGAATTCTATCATTCTTGTAATTCGCTTCAGCAGCTCGTTTCAAAGGAAACATGTTCATGATTGACGCCGCAAGCGAGTTTTCTATTATTCCGAAGATGGCTTGTCGCGTATCGTCCTTACGAGCCAGCATCCAATCACGGTCGAGAAGTTTCTGGATCAAGCCGAAGCCTTCTTTCTTCACCGAGCCAATAATAGCCGCCATGACTTCCTTCCAGTCAAGGTGTTCAGCCACTTCAATGAAGTCCTTGCAGTTTCCAACAGCCAGCGTAGTTTTGACCGCTCCAGAAACGAAATCCTTGCATTCCTCAAGCAACTTTGGACAGTCGTAACGATCCGCGAGCACGACAACGGCTTTGAAGTTCTTCGTCGTGACAGGCACGGGCGGGAAATAGAGACAATCGAGAAAAGACAAAAAGTCCTCACGATTGACTTCAAGCTTGATCTCCTCGGCATTCTTCTCCTTGAAATCTCCTTCGAACATGACTCGAAAGACTTTCGAGAACATGGCCAAAAAGTGACGATTAGCGTAGACTGGTTCGTCGGAATCCTCGAAGAGAATCTTGCAATTGGCGTTAAGTTCCTTGGCTTCATCTTCATCCGTGAAACGCATCTTCTTGCTTTCGAAATTCCGCTGAGCGACGATATCATGACGGACGTCAATGAGCTTGAACTTTGGAGCAAAAGACGTGCAGCATAGAAGACAGCGAGTCGAAAAGCGAAAACTGTTAGAAGGTGCGTCACTCGTGAAGACAGCTCGATGCAATTCGCTTGCAGGAGCGTGTCCACACTGGCCACAGCTAGCAGCAACCAGCAGTTCGCATTCCCACTTCTTGCATTTCACATTCTCGTCGTCCTTGAGGCGAGCGATTATTTGATAGTTGCCCTGATCGGACAGACCACTCCTTGAGAATTTGAAACTGAGAAATCCGAGGCTTTTCTCCTTGCCAAGAGTCAGCTCCAATTCTCCTTCGACGGACATACCTCTCCCTCTCCGCCTGCAATTTCTTTCCTTGAAATGGACGTCAGGAAACATAGCGCGCCAAAGTATCGATGCAACGAAAAAGAAACATGACTTCGGCAAATGCACCCATCGGAAAAAAAATGAATGCAACGACTTGTGGTAAAAACTTCGGATGAAATCGGACATCGGTAAAAATTTGGGCGTGCATTAGCGCGCGCGGAAGTTTCCAATTGAAACTTTCAAAGCGATTGCGAGGTTGCTATGTATTTGGCTCACATCTCTTATTGTCGTTCGAGTAGAGATTATTATCATGTTTTGTGATAAACGGGGCACCTGACCAGTCCAGACGAGGATGCGGCCCTCGTTGATGTGGGGAGTGACACGCAATGATAAGCCCTCAATAGACACCCCTATAAAGAAGAGATCACCTCGCGTTCTCGTGCTCAGTTCATTCTCGGTCAGTGTCACTGGTCACTCACTGCAATCACTCAGCTCTTACTTGGGCAGATCTTCGAGAGGTGTAAGAGTGTCCAGCTTTTCTTCTATGTCTCTTACCGTATTCTTCACTTTATTCCTGCTCCTGACGATCTTGACAAGTGCGCATAAGATCCTACTTGTAAATCCTTTCATCGGCCAGAGTCATGTGAATTTCATTGCCGCCGTGGCGGACGCCCTCGTCGACGACGGGCATCTTGTGGTAACGCTTGGTTCCTCCTTTACTAATGCCTTGGAAGACCCGTTTCTGTTTTGGACTAGCGACCGAGTTGGTAATCTCGCAAGCCGAGTCATGAGGCGTGTCTTCATGAGAAAAGAAAATAAACAGAAAAGTGTGACTTGCACCGAGGAAGAAGTTGTTCTTTCAGCACGTCATCAATGCGGAGTTCAATGAGAAAGTCCATCCTCCCCTCTCATTGAAGGCTCAGAAAGTGAGAAGAGAGAGAAGACTAAGACGAGATTTGAGATTGTGACCATTCCGAGAAGGAGATGGAATCCGATCAGCGAAGTCTCGATGGTCAAGAACCCCTTCCAAGCGGCCAAGATCTATGACCCCGAGCTGTGGCAGCAGTGGAAGACTTCCCTCGACCTCCACTGTCTCGGTTCATCTCACAGCATCGACTCAAGTCTTCAGATATGATGGACGCCTTGTCTTCCCTTCAATGGTTGCGTCAAGAGAATTACGACATTGGGATGGTGGAGGCAAGCTTCCGCCTCCTTCCCCTTACTCTTTTCAGCTTCTTGGCTTCTGCGATTTTTCCATTCTTCACTTTTCTCGCGTGAAGACGTACGCTCTTCTGTCTGCCATTCCGACCCTGCCCCATCTGGTGGAAGCCTTCGGAGTGCCTCAGCCGACGAGCTTCGTCGGAAGTCTTTTCCCCTTTAACTCTCAAATGAGACTTCAGATGTGTTCGCCGAGCAGATGGTCGTGAACGCGCCTCGCTTCTCTTACTGGGAGCGAGTCTCGAACCTCCTCTTCGGCTTCCTCAATGCCCAACTTTATTTCCCCGAGAGAGTTCGCATCGAGGTTCTCTCTCTCTCTCTCTCCCTTCCACTGACAAAGTATAAAATGCAGACAGAACTTTACCGGAATGCCACGTCGCAAGAGGCTCCAAATCTGTGGAGCGAGGCGATGAAGGCGACTCTCCTCTTCGAGAATGCTCATCCTCTGCTCGACCTCGCCCGTCCAACCTCTCACAAGTTCGTGTCCATTGGAGGAATCGGCGTCAAACTCGCTTCACATCTCGATCTCGACAATGTCAGTTTCTCTTGAAGAAGATTCATCTGGAAGCTCGATGTCTCAGAAGAGGCTCGGCGAGTCCTCAGCCACTACCCGAATGTGCATCCCGTCTCTTGGATGAACCAGCAGGCGATCCTCGGTACTCTTCCCTTCTCCGAGATTCTTCTGCCTCTTCAGCTCATCCCAAGACTCGCGCCTTCCTCTCTCACATGGGCATGAATAGTTTCATCGAGGCTTCGACGCACGGCGTGCCCCTCCTCGCCCTTCCCCTCTTCGCTGACCAATACTACAACACAGCCGTCGCCCGAAATCGTGGCACGGCGTTCTACATCAACAAGTTGAATGTGACGACGAGGAGTCTCGTCCAAGGACTCCAACAACTTCTCTACAATCCTCTGTGAGAATGATTTCTCTTGAACGAGTCTCTCAGACACACCGAGGCTGCCCACACCTTGAAACGCCAGCTAAGGGCTTATCCGGGCAGTTCAAGAAAGAATCTTCTTGAGCACATTCGATACCTCGGCGAATTCGGACCCGTGAAGCACTGGGACCTGGCCGGCGCGGACCTCTCCCTTCTCGTCTTCTACTCTCTCGACATCTACATCCCCGCTCTCTTACTCGTTCTTCTCTTGCTCTTCCTTCTTCTCAAGTTGCTCTTCCTTGTAGTTAGAGTGATGCCCCGAGCACTCAACTCGTCTTATTTTAAGTCGAAGGTCGACTGAGACCGAGTTGTTGTTTGTGTAAGAAGATGTGAATGAAGAAGGAGAAGGGAGGACAAGGTCTGACGACGTCCAACGAGGCTCGTTTGCTCGATTGTCGCGAAGAGAACTTGTTCCCCGCATTCCTCCATTTGCCTCAAAAGAGGAGAAGAGACCTTCACCTCGAGTCTGCTCTGACTAGAAGTCAGAGTGTTCTTATCGCTAGTCAACTGGTCAATGGAGAGACGCGGGGGCTGACCAGTTGCTGGGAGACGTCGCCGGTCGCCGCGAACTTGTGACTTCTTAACCTCGTTTTGATGCTCCGCCGAGATTCGTCGAAAATGAAATTCCACTCTCTCGCGACAAGCGGGAAGCATGTCGCCGCGCGGGCAAACGTCCACGAGTACCGCTTACTCCTTCGCCTCTTTCTCCTAACGGCCTTCGCCCTTTGAGAATCACCTCTGAGAAGTGACAGCCCAGGAAACTACAAGAAGTTGAACATTCACTGCATTGAGAACTTCTAATAAGACCTTGAAGTATGAGAAGAGAAGAGAGTGAAGACGTGAGAGGAGAGGGAGCAGCTGGTCGCCTAGAGTCTTCAGGTGGAGTATGACGTCTTCAACGGAAGAAGAAGTTCTCTAATGTGAAAGTGGCCTGTCTTCGAGGCTCGGCGTGCTTTGGCCTCTCGGAGGCGGCACGTGGCCTTCGCTTGTCCTCGGGGCGCCAGCTGACTCTTCCTCCGGCTCTTCTTGTTGCGCCCACAGATCTCTCTTCCTCTCTCTCTTCCACTCACTGAAACTCGGAAGGAGGCATTCGGCCCTCTTTCTCACTTCTTTTGAGGGTCCTTGTGAGACCTGAATTGACTGTTTGTGAGTACCTCCTCCCCCCTCCCCCCCTTCCCCTCCATCGCCCCTTCTCTCTCTTCGAATACAAAGAAGGAAGCCATCCTCTCTCCCTTTGCTCCAAGGCTTGAGGAGCCTTTTTTCAGCAGTCGCTCTTTGTCAAGATTTCCATTCACAAGAGTTTCCATTTATTGAGAACGTGGCGATGGAAGACAATCGCGCCCTCCCCCTCCCTCCCTCTCCCCTCCCTCCCTCTCCCCTCCCCTCGACAGCCCTCCAGAGATCAAGCCCGCCCCTCTTGGAGTCCTCGATTCCCCGCGCGTCTTCGATTTCAGCGTCCGGGAACAGCGTGGGGAAGGGGAGAATGCCGAGCACTGAATGTCGCTTGTTCTCACGCGGCGCCCTCTGTTCGTCTTCACTCGCAGATTGCAGGCTCGCGCGAGTGGCGACGCGTCGACGTCGGCCGACTTGGAGGAGAGGAGAGGTGAGCAAGAGAGGGGCAAGGTGGCACTTCTAGCTCTGACGCCTTCATTCGAGGCAATTGAGGGGAGTGGCCGAGAGACAGGGAGAAAACAGCTGCTCTCTACCTCTCTTCACTAGGAATCCTCTCTTGTCCATCGAGGGACTCTCTCTTGCAGGCCGAGGAGGAGGAGAAGGCGATGGACGAGTCTCTCCTCGAGACGGCGAGCATCGGGGCGGCCGTGTTCATGAGTGTTCGCGTGCTTCTCCTCTCGCGCACCGTCCGCGACGCGCTCTACTCGCGGCCCCCTGAGAGCGCCCTCGCCGACGTGAGTCAACACTCTTCTCTCGAGGAATCGAACTCAAATCCCAGGATCTTGGTCTTCTCTTCCCTCTTCTCCCTCCCCTCTCCTCCCTCTTTCTTCCCTCAACCCTTCCCCCATCGAATCCCTCGAATGGCCCACTAAGTCTCCCTTTTCATGCGACGTTCATTCCCTCCGCCGCCGCCTTGGACAAACGGCCGAGTCCCTGGGGGCCCACGTGCGGGTGACGTCATCTCCGGCGGCAGACAATCCCCGGCCCTCCCCCCCCCCTCGGAGGACCTTCCAAACCTCGACGAGCAGGAATCACCTTTATGGGCGTTTATGGATGAGGAAGTGGCGCGTGGAGGGGGCGTCGTCCTCTCTCTGAGGGAGGGCTACTCGCTGCCAGCTGAACGCCTCTTCTCAGAAGGCCGTCTGCACCTGCGCCGTCACTCGACGCATCGTCGGCTAAGAGTTCCTTCGATCTCTGAGGAGCTGATTGGCCCATCTCGGGTGTCCCTTATCTCGAGTGGAAGATCTTCTCCCTTAACTGCTTCGAGAGACGCTTTCCTCTTCTTTCTTCAAGCATTCAGTCTGAAGCGTCGCCATGCACGGCGGTGCTACGGCTCCTCTCAGTCTGCCCCCCCCCCCCTCCCCCTTCCCTCACGATCGTCCCAATTCAGCTCTCTCCACAGGGCCTTCTCGTGCTCGCTCTCGTGGAAAGCCGCCTCACCCCTTACTTCTTCCTTTTACCTTCTACACATCAAACTTCTTCGAATTTGTGTCTTGAATTCTTTCTGTTTTCGTCTTCTCTTTCCCTTCCAGTACAGTACACTTTCCTCTCGCTCTCCTCTTCATTGACCGAGAATTGAAGTCTGACCTCGAGAAAGGATTTGGCATTCCGATGTCGTCCCGGCGCCGCCTCGGAGACGGTGTCCAATGGGCCGTGTGATTCGCTCTCCGCACGCTTGTTTTTCCTTCGGAGTCTCCACGTTTTGTGAGTGAGATTCATTGACCGACTGAGACTGAGTCTTGAGTCAAGTGAGAGGAGCCCCCTTCATTTTCCTTCCTCATCCTTCTCCTTCGCCGTCTCCTCGAGACGAGGCCCTTGACGACGGCATGGCCGACGTTTTGACAGAGGCGGCGGAGTTCAGGCGGAGGCAGTCACGCGGCTGCCACAGCTCGTCATCTCGCACGAGGATCTCCTCGGCGAGGTGTCTTTCAACATTTGCACACCGGTCGCCCAACAGACCTCCTCCTTCTCCTCCTCTTGCTGCTTGTCCAAGTTCGCATGGGACAGGCGGGGGGCGTTGATTCAATTGCTTATCCTTCAAGACGCGGATTTTATTATTGGTCGCCCTCTTGGAGTCGCCCCGTTTGTCGCTGGGCGACCTGAAACCTTGCAACTCTCTAAACTTTTAGCGGAGCGGAGGCCGAGTGAGGAGTCCCAATCCGCAAAATGTCGTAAGCCGGTCTCGAGTAAATTCTGGCGCACGCGTGCTTCTGGGTCGTACGAAGTTACTGTAGACTCGGTTGCACAATTTCGTTTTCGTGATACTCGAGGATCCCGCGCTTGAGAGCTTGGCTCTCTCTTTCGTTATGTGT
>JAQIXL010000239.1:0-41528 GCA_034700245.1 Poikilolaimus oxycercus
AGTGACCTTTCTTTTCGACCTCCCACGAAATAGCGACTGGGGTAGCTTGGTCCTGGACCAACCCTGTTCAACCACTGCTACCACGTCGAGCAACGAAAGGCTTCAGCTCCGATTGTTCGAATTGAGATGAAACATGGCCAGAATTCATTTGGGATGGATGCAATTTTTTGTGATAAACCGCACGTTGACAACAACACTTCACTAAACTTTCCAGAGCAGAGCCGATTAGCAAAGACAACAAAACTTATTCCTCTTTAACCAAAATCCTCACTTTTGGAATGAGGGCACTGTTGTATTCGCCGAGGACGTAATCGTGCAACTCGTAGTGCTTCGGACGGATGCCGAGACCGCCTGAAAACTCCTTTTCTTCTCCTTCAAATCACTCTCCTTGAGGTATGTAGACCCTCATAATAATACAAGTCAACGTTGTTTGTGTGCTTTCATGGTCAAGAGAGGCACCAAAGCATTTTCCTCTCCACTCCTTCCTTCCCTCCAAGTCGTATCTTTATAATTCAATAACGTCATTCTCGTCCAGTTCTTTTTCTCTTCTTTTCCACTTGAGTGAACCCGGCGTAGACAATTTGAAACGCATCCCAGCCTGGTCTTCTCCTTTTTTTCTCCAGCCAATGAGCGAAGGGAAAAAGTCGAAATTCCGTCTGGAAGCTCTGGAAGTTCTCTTTGCGACGACGTCGAAGGCTTTTATCGCCCAACCATTTCAGTCGGACCTTTTTCGTTAATTCCCCCCAATTTGTTGTTCTCTGAACATACTGGCAAACATTGTTTTTCCGAGAAAGTGATTATTTTTGAAACAAAAATACTCTATTGTCGAGGAGGACGACGATGCTCGAGTGCTCCAAGGTCTTCAAGTCCGTTCATTAGTCGAAAGTTTGAAGGGGTTTTCTTTCGAAAACGAACAAATGAGGAGCCGACGTCGAGAAGGGGCGGCGAGGAGGCCGTGGGCAATTTATTTCACCGCGTTTTTACGCAAAAGAGAAACGTTTCGGCCTTGCCCTTGGAGCTGGAAGAAGGGTTGGAAGAGAGGAGCGGGCGGATGACTTTTTTGCTCCCTACGGTAAATGAATTTTTGTCCCAGGAAAAGCATCGATTTAGCTCTTGTTTGTTGTTGAAGACGAACGAAGAAATCATGGAGAGGGAGTAGAATCTCTGATGAAGAGCTTGCGTGCGAGAAGAATCTTGTTGTTTTTGCTTGAAGATGAAGATGGCGAAGGATTGACCAAAGTGCAAGTTCTCCGAACATGAAGAGCAGCGGAAACGCGTTACGACGCAAAGACTCGGAGAGGGAGAGGACGCCTCAAATGGAATCAAGAGTCTTTTCTGGGAATTTTCAGATTGGGAATGGTCAAGGTTCAAGAAAAGTGAATCGGTTTCTGTTCTAACAGAAAGACGGAAAGAAATGGTTTGGTTGATAAACAGCTGCTCCCGCTGTGCAAAGAAAAGCAAAATGGAACAAATCTTCAAGTTTCGAAAGAATGCCTGGCACCCGAAGAGAGTAGCGCATTGTAGAACACTGAATTCCAGAAAAGCAATAAGTTTCGACAACATCGAAAGAGTTGCTATCAAAATTTTGCACTAATTCCCCAGCTTGAGGATGGCTTCAATTTGAAGATGTTTCGTGAAGAGAGCTTCAGCGTCAAATCGGAAGTCTCACTAATGGGCTTAACGCACTTTTCTCCACTTTTCGCTAACCAAAAATTGAGAACATCATCGCGGTCTATGATTCCACAGCGACCTTTTCGTTTTGAAATACCCAAAGGCAGCTGTCGACTAACCTGCGGCCGTGCATAGCAGCAACGAGAAGACGGTGAAACTCAGCCACCGACGCATACGGTCTTCTCCTTCTTCTTCTTTTCCTCGTTTTCAACTCTTCGACGAGGAACAGGACAGAGTTCCAGGATTCTCGAAGAAGAAGTAGTAGTTCGAAGTTCAGAATGTTCTAGGAGAGAAGAGCGGATCTCCGGACGTGGCGGACTGCACGGAGTGCCCTCAAGACGGGGAAGAGAAGAGGCGTGGCTTCTCCCTCCCCTCTCTCTCTCGTCTCTGAAAAGCGTCACTGACCTCAACATGAAGGGAAAAACGTCTCGTTTGCAACGCCTGCCAGCGCCTCTTTTTAAACCCCACCGCGAGGCCTTTATCACCTGGGCAAAACAGACGTTTCGAGCTCAGCTCGAATTACTTCGTCTTACGGGCCACAGGATGACGAAGTGAGTGCTAGACCGAGGACACGTAAAGACTCGAGGGACCGAAAAGCACTCAGAAAAATTACTGCCCCGGGGCCCTCCCTTCAGCATAAATATTTCAACGCTCCGTAATTTGCTTTGTAAAGGCGTCCGAGCGTGCAGATGAAGGGGGAGAAGAGGACGCGTTGAAAGCTTGTGGAGGCGGCGGTGAAGAGAGCCTCTCGGATAAAGCATTTGGGCCTTTTGGAAGAAGGAGGAGAGAATAGCTGACGACACCAAAGAGAAGGCGCGAGGAGGGAAGGGTCTTGGTGTGGTGATTGAAGGATTCACATTCAGAGAGGAGAGAGGGGAACGTGTAATAAAAGCAGCGGAACGACGAGGCTCCTCCTCGGACCCGGATGTTCATGAGGCTTTTTTCGTCTTCTCTTCATTCGAGAAGAAGAAGATGCAAGGGGCGAATTTCATGGCTTTGCGAAGATTGGAGGAAGCCTTTAGTGAGATGAAGGAAGAAGGAAGTGCAGTGCGGCTATAAAACTGGTAAGCTTCAAAGGAAGCCCATTCGTTTGCCTGAGCGAAACTTTTGTTTCGTCGTCGCTTAGCTGGTTGCAAATGGTAAACATGACAGTTTGCGGATTTGTTTCGCTGTCAGATCAAATTTCAAAGTCACTCGCATTGGCAATGGGTAACCGAGGTCTCGATTCAGAGTATTCCTTTCAGTCTGCAAGCACAATCCGGAAGCTCCCAGCCGTCGAAGTGTCCCAGAAGGCTTGATCGTAACCCTTGCAAACTTCCTTTCTGGGTCGTGCCGTGCTCGAGAGAGGAGTTGAGCCAATTTCCGCGCGAAGAATTTTCGTAATCACTCGGAGTGGGTAGGCGAGGGGCCAAGTGGCGCGCGCGCGCATCGTCGAGTGAAATGTGCGATGGACCAATCTTCTTCTTCTTCTTTCTTCTCTTCTTTGATGAAGAACAGAGGGGACGTGAGGATGAAGGCGCGGAGGGTCCAAAGAATTCACTCGTTATTTTGGCAGAAATAGAAAATGCTCTCAAGAGAGAGGGAGAGAGAGGGCGATTAACAAGTGAACCTGAAGCATTTTGAGATTTATTCATGGCCACTCAAGGGACATTGAAAAGTGCTTTCAACCACAGAACACGTAGGTTGCATGCTGAACGAGAAAGAGGAAGTCGGCGATGGTTGACGTTCTCTTGCTGTTCAAGTTTTGAAAAAAAGGATTTTGAAGCCATTTTACTATGAACATGCAAGCGTGAAAAGAGAGGGGAAAACCGTATCACGAGCCAGCATCTGGAAGCACTTTTCGTCCAACTCGAAGCCGGAAGGGCCCTCATAAAAGAGATGAAAAGTGAGGAAGAAGAGGAGATAACATGTGCTTTCTTGCGCTTGGATCGAAACTGCCCCCCCCCCCCCATCTTGCAAAGGTTTCAAGCTGCTCGTCTTTTAGAAGCCTGACACATCCCTCAAGGGAGAGGCGCGATGTTCGGCAAGGGCAATTGGCAACGCGCCCTAGAAGGTTTGCACTCTTGGATTGGAGAGTTTGAACCAGGTGATTATTGTAATGGCTTTATCTCTCGTTAGGATTCGATGGCTTTTGAAAGTGAATCGCTTCAGACAGTCAAGGATTTCTTCGAACTTGGCATGGAGAGTTGACATTTGAAAGAAAGTGTTTCGAGGCAAATGCTTGATTTGTTGCCGCGAGTGCGAGTTTGATAATGGACTTCGACGGGCGATTATTGTGGAAGGAGAGCTAGTGAAGCGAGAAGTTGTGTGGCTTTTCTGACACGTTGGCGCTTACGTTTTTAGTGAAACGTGAATTACAAGAGAGGCAAACTGGTCATTGCGAGCTGAAGATCGGGAGTTCTAGTCACATTTCAAGGCAGACAAAGAAAAACTCTGTATTTCACAAAAATGTTTCATAAAGAATAATGAAAGAGAAGGAATCAGAACATTTCCAAGTTTGCGAAGAGCTGAAATTCCAGCCACCCTCGCACTAAATTGACAAAGACGAGAAAAAAGATGAGTAAAGAAGAAGAATCGAGACTTTGTGGTTTGTCTTCTCCTCAACAAGAATCTCCTCTCTTTTCCCTTCTCGAATCGCGACTCCATTCGACTCGGCGACCGGAAGCGCCGACGCCAGCTCGTCCCGCTTCTTCACGGAATCGGGCCGACTCCTTCCTGTTTTTTACTGCTTCGCCTTCGACTGCTCGGAGTTCGCTGCCAGCTCTGAGAACTGCTTTTTAAAGCTGACGTTTTGCTTGCTTCTTGGTCCTTCTTTCTTCCAGTAAAAGGGCAACATAAAAGAGCTTCTCAGAGCTTGAGCCGAAAACTGCTGAAAACTCGATAATTCCATTTGTGGAAGCAAGATAAATGATTTCGATGTTCGAGGGATGCTGGTCGAGGAAGGTCGACGCGTCCGTTCAGGTCCCAAGAGGGCCACTTTTCTGGGAGATCAGATGGGCCCTTGAGGCATTCAGTCTGGGCTTTCCGATTTTCTGGAAGGACCTCGGAGAGGTGCAAAAAGCGTTCTTGGAGCTTCGACATGAACCTCAGTCTAGTCGAAGGAATCGGTTTTAGAGGAGGAAGGCGAGGGAGTCGAAACGGATACGGGATGAGGAGCACTAGAATGAAGCTACTGCTCCAGGTGTGAGTCATTGGAAAACGATAAAAATGTTCTTCAATGGATGGCCTTGGTGATTCTGCTCAAAAGTCCTTCACCTCCACGATTGAAAACCAGCTAATTGAACAAAAGTAGGAAGAAAGATTTCAAGAAAAAAGTCGAAAGAGTGTTTTCAGTGAAGAGAGGTTGATGATGGCAAAACCTTGACTTGACTTGCTACTCATTGTCAGCCCAGGTGAAGGAGGATTCAACCTTCTTAGTGAGCAAAAAAGATACCCAGCTGCAGGAGGAAAAACCCGAGTGAAAATGAATCAGGAACTAGAGACTCGAAGGGCGAGAAGGGAGGAGAGAGAAGAGCTGCGGGTGAAATAAAGTGTATCTCTCAAAAACACCTACAGAGGCTGACTGATGAATGACCAGAAAAGGGACAGCGCGGGGGCGTCGTCTTTCTTCCTTCTTGCAAGGCTCACACTCTAACAGTACAAGGAAACGTTTTACGACTCGAGGAATGTCACACGAAAAGACAAAACCTGTCACTTGTTGTTTGAATTGATGAAAACTTACTTGATTTGTCTCCAACATCCTGCAAAAGGTTTGCAATGAAGAGAGGAAGCTGATGGATTTGACAAGTTTTTGTGCATTTTTGTCCGAGGCGAGAAACATCCGTGACGACCATGTCTGCATTGAAGCATTTATCACGCCCCATCCCCTCTCTCTCGACTCTCCCTTCACACGTTGGCAAAAAGGTGGCGACGACGCGACGCTCCCCCCCCCCCCCCTCCCCTTCCCCCTTGAAGAGAAGACCCACACCAGGCACTTTTTACCTACCTGAAAACGGCTCCTTCACGCGCGCGTAGACCCGTTTTGGGCGCGCGCGCACGAGCTGGTCAATTTGCCGACAAAAACGTGACAAGAGCTGACCGACATCCTGCCTTGTCGCGTTATAAAAGGGAAAGCCGCGGGAGGGGTTGAAACACAGCCCAGCCGGGTTCTCCCCACCAAGATGTCGCTGCACTCGGCGACAATGGGCACGTTGGCCTTCTCGGGCATCACCCTCCTCGTCTCGCTCTTCGCCATCACCTCCATCTACAACGATGTGAACTCCATCTGGGCCGAGTTGGACACCGAGATGGGCGCCTTCAAGGTGGGGTTGTTTATTCCTTGTTTGTGTTGTTTTTTAAGTAAACTATGGGTAAACAAGTGTGTTTAGTCGATGACGGACGATCTCTGGGACGACATGCTGAAGCTGGGAGCGGGCACACCGATGAATCGAATTCGTCGACAGTATGGCGGCTATCAGGCACAGGGCTCTAACCCACCCGTTCCCGAGACTCCCGGAGTGCCGATTCCAGGAGTGCCCGGAGTACCACCAGGAACAACTGTTCCTGGACACCCCGTACCGGGAGTCCCACCAACATCTACGACAGCTCAAGGAGGACAATGCAGTAAGAGAAGACTTTCATGGCTGAAATATGTTGTAGCTTGCAATGCCGAAAACAATTGTCCGCCTGGACCTCCGGGAGAGACTGGACCACCGGGACACGACGGACTGGATGGTCTTGATGGTCTCAATGGAATTGACGGTCGGGATGCCGAGACCCTCAGACAGCCTGAGCCCCACGTCGGTTGCTTCACTTGTCCAACTGGAGCACCCGGAGCGCCGGGAGCCACGGGCCAGCCCGGCATTCGAGGCATGCGCGGAGGCCGCGGACAGCCCGGAAACCCCGGCCGCGATGGTGGGTCGTCCAGTTCGCGCTCCTTTCGAAAACAACTGAAGGCAAAAACGTGTTTGATTGATTACAGGACAACCAGGGCCGCCGGGAGAGATGGGCCCGCCTGGACCGCCGGGTACCGATGGAACGCCTGGCACTCAGGGAACTAAAGGGAACGACGCCGAACAGCCTGTCGCCAGGAAGGGCGATCGTGGACCCTTCGGACCAGCTGGACCTCAGGGAGAGGCGGGAGACGATGGACAGCCTGGAGCACCCGGAGAGCCGGGACCTGAAGGAACACCGGGAACGCCCGGATACGAAGGAGCTGCTGGTTTGAAAAAGATTGAGAAGGTTGAATTCTTGCTTTAGGACCGGATGGAGATGAAGGACCAGAAGGAGGAGCTGGAGGACCCGGTCAAGACTCGGAGTACTGTCCGTGTCCTTCTCGTGATGGAGCTGGAGGACACCATGGAGGCGGCGGTAGCGGTGGAGGAGGCGGCGAAGGAGGAGAAGGCGAAGGCTATCGCGAGGGCCCTCCTAATCTCGGACCTGGCGGTGGTGCTGGTGGAGAAGGAGAAGGAGGACCGAGCGGAGGAGGTGGAGGAGGCGCTGGCGAAGGAGGAGCCAACGGAGGAGGCGCTGGCGGTGGAGGCGGCGAGGAGGTGTCCCCGGGAGGAGGACGAGGTGGATATCGCTCTTGAAAGGAAAACCGACGATCGCGAAGCTTGTATTCCAATAAACTTTTCTTTGATGGTGAAGATGCAAAATTCGTTTCTAAAAGACGTTTCCCGCCTTCCTTGACACGGATCTTATCTTTGAGCCTCCCGCTCCTCATCTTATGTAGAAGAGTTCCTCGAACGGAAACAAAAGGTACTGGCTTGTCTCTGCTTATCACACCAGCTGCCGGCTCTACGCCTAGAAGCCTCTTTGTCAAAAGCGCGTGAGATTTGGACTGTTGATGAGGAAACGGATGAGGACGAAGGGGCAAGCAACGAGCAGATGAGATTTCGACAAGGCTGTCACCGTGATCGAAAAGCCCACTCGCGATAGCGTTGAAGAAACTGAAATGAAGCTGCCGATCCAGCAAAGCGTCAGCCACGGCGAGATCTCATCTTTTCGCTCCTTCCTTGTTGTCGTCTATCTCGTAAGAGAGTCAATTGAGAAGGAGCAGTTGTTTCCTCTCCAGGAACTCTTCTACACGGGATGAGGAACCGATGCTCTAAGACAAGATCCGTGTGAAGGAAGACGGAAGACGACTCGTCTTGTCATTCGGACGCTCAAGATCTAAAAGTGAAACATAGTCAAAGCTGGCTTCCAAAAAGTGTTTTTGCCAAAGAGGAAAAGAACAATTGAATTGTTTTGCGAAAAAGTGGTGGTCAAAATTGGGTGGTTTTGCGACAATGCGAAAAGATCTGAAAGAGACCCAGTTTTCAGAAATCATTTGCCAGTTACACCGTTGGCTCTACTCCATCGAGTTGGTCATGTTAGCTCGGAAAAGAGACACTTCTCCCTCCATTTCTCTTCGTTTTCTTCGAATTCTTGTCCTTTCTTCTTTTTTTGCTTTCATCTATAAGCGCGCGACTTCTCTCGACGTTGAAGGGGAACCTTTCCAAAAGTGTCCGTTCAGCACCGCAAGAAAGTGAAGTCGTTTTGGAAAAAGTTGCTCGAGTCGGGAGGCCTAAGTAAACGAAAAGAATGAGTGTGAAGGGTGGTTTGAACGTGGCACCGATGTGGGCCTCCGCCTCATTCGCTCTACATACAAATGGTGCATTGTGTTGAGCGTTTAGTGGTGGAAACGGAAAGCGATTGTCCATCCTTTCAACCGAATTCAGGAAACATTTATTGGCAAGGGATGGAGAGAAGAGGGACGGAAGAAGGACTGCAAGCTTCTTTCTCTCGCTCCTCTCAGAAGACTCACCACCAGCTGCTCTGTGTCCTCGGAGGGCCAACGCGGGCTCAGAGGAGGGCGCGGCCGAGCAGCCAGGTCATCACGGTCCACTGCAAGTTCTCTTCTCCTCCATCTCCCTCAGGGCAACCTCGAAGAAACAGCGACGCTCGGCGGCATCGGTGCTCGTCTCCTCTTCGGTGGTCGTCGTCGGGGTCGTGAGCACCGGCGGCTGCGGCAGCTTTTTGCCCTGCTTGACAAAGCCGCCACCCTGGTACGAGGGCACTATGAAGCCGCCGTGGTACTGGACTAACTGCAAACTTTTGTTTATTTTCTAACTTTACTAAAACCTTCTGCGCTTCGGGATACTGCTCCCAGGCCTTCTCGTCGCCCTCCGTGAGTATCGCATCTACATAAAACAGAAGACCCAGTTGTTGTTATTGTTGTGTTTGGTTGTTGAAGAACTCGTGAGCCACGTGAGTGGCCCGACCCTGGTAGGTGGGCACGACGAGCCAGGCGATGTGGTGGACGGCCTTCTGCGCGTCGGGGTTCTGCTTGAAGGCCTCCTCCTCGAAGTTGCCGATCAAGTCCACTGCAAGCAAAATGTCTCTAGAATGCTTGACTTCTTACCGAGAATTCGACCTCCTTCACCTCACGCAGCCTCGAGGGACTTGTTAGACCGAATGAAGCACTACGACGATAAGGACTTTTATTCCGTGAAAATCGGTGTTTTACGAACAAATCAGTGGTCGTGAGCTGGTCCTGAGCTGAACATTGCAATATTTTTCGCTGTATAACGAGTGCTGGCACTCCACCCATATGAGGAGTTGCCCTTCGACCTCCTTCACCTCACGCAGCCTCGAGGGGCTCAGACCGAATGAAGCACTGAATAGATGAGGACTGTTATTGCCTGAAAATCGGTGTTTTATGAACAAATCAGTGGTCGTGAGCTGGTCCTGAGCTGAACATTGAAATATTTTTCGCTCTATAACGAGTCACATGAAGCCTCGAAGTCTCTCAAAGAAGCGATCCAGTCTACAAAGGTTTTATGAATGCTTCTTTATTTCACAACAGAAACTTTATTAAAGTCGAAGAGAGTTGAGGCATGATAGATTTTCAGAGCCAGTTTTGGCGATAACTAACTTGGGAAGAAGATTGAGGAAGTTACATAGTTATCGTGTAAAGACTTTCTACGACAGTGTCTATGATCGGTACGAGCCTCGTCGTACTATGAAACACTGCACCGAGAGTCGCATGCCTCTACCCTTTCTCCTTACAGCTCGTCCCCGGCAACGCCTTCGCCGCTGGAAGTTTTCAGCCCCTGACCTTGCAACTGCAGGTGGGTCTTCATGTATACACGTTCTTTCAGGATGCTCATCGAGTAAAAGCTGAAAGTTGGGTCTGTTGGATCATATTCATCGATTGGGAGTAAGATTCTACAATTACCAATTGGTTTAAAGCACTCCTTCGACAGAGCCTCACGCAGCCTCACCATTGCAAAGAGATCAAACGCATACGGTTGCGTCTTTCCGGTGCACGGAATCGACGCTCACACAAAATCGCCTGCGCTAATTTTTAAACTTTGATAAAATTCACTTTTCCTCTGATTTCTCTGTTTCGGCTTATTTTCTTACCTTTTCGTCTGTTTTATACTGCTGCAGGCTATCTACAATGATTACTTTCAGAGAATATTATGGGAGGAGCCAGCGACGGCGCTGTAGCGGTGCGGAAACCCCAAATCGAGGCCCTCACGCCAGAAGCCGTCAACAATCACGTTCGTTGGATTTCTCATTCACTTTGTATGAAAATATCTGCAGATTGTGCGCATGCGAGGCGTCGTCGAGAAGGCTCGTGTCTACGCCATTCAGTCACTGGTGCGTAAGATTCGTCAACTCGAGAAGAAATCTGAGAGGAAAAATGCCGAAGAGTCCAACGAGTATGCTTTCTTCGACTTTCTCAACGAAGCGCTTCAGGAGTGAATCGACAAAGCCTGCCAATCCGAAACGAGAGCGCAAGGCCGATCGATACAAGGAGGAAATAGTCGCCATGAGGGTTTGTCTTCTCTTCGATTTTGATGGCTTCTGCAGAAACTGCAAAAGGACGATGTATCGAAGTTCGCTCTCATCAACCAGAAGACTCTCGCCGAGCTAAACATTATCGTGAGTAGCTTCTTTTATGTTGCAAAGAATTTCTCTAGGACGAAACGCCAGCGGATCAACGCGCTCTCTATAAACTCGCGACGGCCAAGATGATCGTGAAGGTAGGTGAAGCGATTGCAATCACTTTTCTCGTCCTTGTCATCTGGAGTTACTAATAAAACTTTTCAGGCGGTTGAAGAGTGGCGGCTCTATCATCCTGGCTGGGAAGCCGGGACCGCGTTCATCTTGCAGCGACTTGGAAAACAGTACGAATCAAAGAAGATCAAGCCTCAGAGGAAGCGAAAGGTTTGCCTCTTGCTTTTACTGCTGTAATGTTGCTCCTTTAGGTGTCTGAGTCTGTAGACGACGATTCTGAAGCTGAAAAATCGACAGAGCCTCGAGTCGCAGCTCGTGTCACGAAGTCACGACCGGAAGTCACCGATAGACCACCGCTGAAGAAGCTCGTTGAAGAGAAGCGCGAAAAGCCTTCACTGAAAAAGATTGTTGAAAGCGGAAACTCAACGAAGGAAACGGAGGGCGATGAGCCGGCCAAGACCAATGAAAAGAAGAAAAAGAGCAGAAAAGAGAAGTCTCAGCCAAAGGATGTGAAGGGCCTTCTACGAAAAACAATTATTGGTTTGTTGGTTTTGAACAACTTTGACTTGGCTTCTAGAAACGGCAAAGAAAGAGAAGATCGTCAAGAAGAAGAAAGGCGTTCGAAGTGTCGAGGCGCCAATCCAACTGAAGGTGCTTCTTCCTTTTTCTTCATGAGAAGATCATCAAAATGATTTGCTCTCAGTATTCTGCCTCCATGCCAAAGTTGCTGTGCTGAACCAGCGTTTTCTTTCAGGTGCCGAACGTGGACGCTGTTCTCGGACCAAAAGGCAAGAAAGTCGTCGGACAGGTTTCTTCCCTTCATTGCTTCTTCTTTACATCGCCTCTCCACGTCTTTAGGTGCTCGTGAAGCGATTGCACCTTGATTCGGACGACGATGACAGTGAAGAGGAGGAAGAGCCTCGTGAGGCGGTCATCCAACCCGCGGCTTCTGGCAATTCCAATCAAGCCTCAGCTGAAGAGGAAGACGACACCGGCGACTTCGGCTCGTTCTTCATTCCTGTTTCAGGTACAACTTTCTTCTTGTTGTTCCTTTCGTCTTTAGGTAGTGGTCCGAAAGCTAAGAGAGCTCGAAGAGAAGAAGAGGAGAACAACTTCGTCTTTCCATCCGCCGCCGACAAGAAGAAAAAGAACGACACCCGAGGCTCTGAACCTTCGAAGAGAAAGAATTGTATGTGACATTCGGCTTATTTTAATGTATATTTGTAGTGAAACCGACTCCTTTCAAAGCCAAAGGACAATCGCAGGCGCAGAAAAAGACCGAGACGGAGGAGCTGCATCCCTCATGGATTGCGAAGAAACGGGAGCAGGAGCTGAGGCAGGCGAAACCTCAAGGCAAGAAGACCGTCTTCGACGATGAAGATTGAGTCCTCTTCTTTCCCTCCTCCTTTGAGGATACTTTGTTATCACTTGTTTTGTTCGCTGTTGAGTTTCAATCGTTCTAGAGTCTATGGCGATTCATAAAAGATCCGTTCGTTGTTCAAAGCAGATTCGGGAAACTATCGAGCGTCTGCGAGATGAAGGATTCCTCGACGTCCTTCCTCTTGTCAAACTGTCCAAGAACGTCGAGGCAAGGACGCTTTCCACGGTTGTATTGATCAAAGAGGGCGTGCTTGCGTGGTCTGCGCGACCCTTCTAAGAGCTTTACTTGAAGAATCTCAAGCTCTTCGATCTCTCCAGGGGAAGTAGTCGGAGAAAACTGTTCAGAAGCTCATCTCCAGGCCATAAGAGAGTAGTTTTTGGTGAGGAAATCGCGTGTCGTAGGGCTTATTGATTGTCTTCGTTGAGGGGGTCGGTAGTGTCTCTTGCCTGCTCCTCAGATGAGAAGGGAGAGGGAGAGAGACTCTTCGAGGTTCTCGACCAGCATGTCTTCGGAGTAGAAGGAAGGAAGAGCCCCGTCTGAGGAAGCGAGGTCGTCGGTGTGGCTGCCGCCCTGTGGTGTCGCGCGGCGGCCGCCGCCTCACCGCCAACCGCCGCCTCGCTCGCTCTCCGGGGCCTTCCTTCGCCGCAGCTCACGCGCGCACCCCCACCAACCACCCTCTCCTTGCTCTTTGCAACCTTATGTCTCTCAGCTGCTTTCATTCAGGTTGTCAGGTATGTCTCTCTTCAATGGGAAAACTATCTGGAGAGTAGAGAAACTCGAAGAAATGCGTCATTTCAGTGACGAGGAACTAGGTTTCATGGGGAATTATTGGTCGCGAAGAAGACTTTGGTTATGCAGTCTTTTTCAAACATGGCAGACAGAAGAAAGTTCCTTTTGTTTTGCTTCAAAGGATCAGAATGGAGAACCATTTCGTAAGTTTCCAACTGAAACGATTGCACAAAGAATAGCATGCGTGGCCAATTGTCGTCATCTGTTTCACGTGAAATGCTTGTATTCTTGATAGTCTTGGAAGTTTCTTCACTTTTCAACCTAGACGGAAGATGTCTCAGGTTGGAAAGACGCTGAGGCGACGTGTATCTTCGTGGAACTCTTCACGGAGAGGCGGCGGCGGCGCCCCCTCCGCACCCCCACTCTCCTCCTCTCAACGTGCCTTTATCGCTGGCCTATTGACTCTGCTTCGAGGTCCACGACCAACCGTCGCCGTCTTCGAGCTGTTCAGACTTCTTCCTTCTTCTCTTTTCAGTCTTTAGAAGCTGAGAAAGCCCGGAAGTCTCGAGATTTGGGGCTCTTGACGATGACGGTTGCGCCCTCGGGTCGACGGGGGCGCTGATCGTGCTCTCCCCCCTCCTGCCTCGCCTCTCTGTCTCTCGCTTGCCGCTCGCTTTCCTTTAGACCTTCATTGAGACCCTTGATTTCGGCCTCTTTCCATTCCTATTCTCGAGAAAGACCTTCCCGAACGTGGAAGACAATGTTGAAGGAAGAAGCGTCGCCGGATCCTCGAGGTCCGAATGTCTTCAGAGGGCGCCCCGAGCCCGTCGCCTCTCTCTGCACTGGCCGGCTATGCATCGATCGACGCGCTCTCCTCCCTCGACGCACTATTTCTCACCGGCGTCGCGCCTCTCCCCGTCTTCCACAGCGAGGGCACCGCCAACCTTCTTCGTCTTCACCTCCCGAGCCTCTCTCCTCCGCGAATCTTACCTCTTCAGTCTCTGTACAGGCCCGAATTCGAGAAATCCCAAAGTCTTCAGAGGCTTTTAGCTGGAGGAAAGCCGGGAACAGGGAAGAGAGAGTGCGTAGACTGGCCCTCTCAGACACGGCCGTCTTTTCGCTAAGGGACGTGCGCAGCCGTAGATCTTCAGAATTTGGGCTTGAACCTTGGTGTTTGAGGGATTTTTCGCATTTCTTTACTGGATTATGCGATGAAGACCCGGAAATACGGATAGTCCCCCGCTTTGAAAAGACGAAAAGAGAGGCCTCGGGGTGAATTTGTCAGCGTCTCTCTTCATCCTCCTGCCGAAGGGGGAGAGTCAATTGGTTCGATACGCTCTGAGTTGTCGGGGATTCCGCGAATCTTTGACAGTTTTGATTAGTTGAAGTGGGAAAAGCATGGAATCGCGAGTTGAGTTTGTTCACGAAAAGTACACGACATCCTTACATGAACGCGGTCGATTGCGCCATAGTACGCAGTGCGAATTTTGTAATCGGCGAAGCTCGAGTTTTCAGTCTTTCTTTTGTTTGAAAGTGCGGATTTCTTACCACGTTTTCCATTACTTGAAGGCTATCACTTACGTGAATCTCTAGCGGTCACCGCGCTTACGGGCTGAATCATAGAGAGTGCAGAGGGCGCGCGCTCGCCGCCGCCTCCACGCCGTCTTCGGGACTATTCCAACTCTGTCGTTTCATTCTTGCTTTTTTTGGGATTGTGGGATTCTAGCAGAGAAGTTGTCGCCGTCGGCATTGTTTCCAGTGGCTCGCCGCGTTGTCTGCTGCTTCCTCCACTAGCAGCCCCGAGTGTGTCTGTGTGCTCCTCTCATGTGTTGTGATCAATCGATTCGCTTCCGAGAGTTTCACTTGCGGAACTCATTTGGACTTCCTTCTTCTTGAGGAAATCCAGAATTGCTTGATTGTGAGAGGAAGAATACGAATTTCGGCTTTTCGGGCTTCGTTCGATGGCAGATGTTCAGGGGAAAAGGGACGACGCGAAATGGGGATGTGGTCTCTTCTCTCGGGCCAACCAGAGGAGACGCGTGCTGTGTTCTCGTGCTCTCATTGGAATTCTCCTTAGTGGTCTTTCCCATGTGATAGGAAGTTTGGTTCTTGTGTATTCTCGATAGAAATGAAGTCTGAAAAGCGAGAAGTACAAAACCGTGAAGGTCTTTGAAAGGAGGCGAAATCAATAGTGCACTCTAGGGACATGCTGAGAAGCGCCGAATGCACTTTGTTCTCTTTCGAATTCCTTCTCATTTTGCTCTGTCGACCTCTACACTTCCTTCTCCATGTATTCCACGTTCAGAACTGAGCATTCTAGCTTCAAACAAGCAAAAGTCTCTCGAAAACGTCCACCAGACAGGAAAGACGCCAGCACGCTGAAAGCGCACGCCTGGCACGCACTTTGCGCAAGCAGCGTTGAGAGAGGGGATTTTGATCCGTGGGACCGTGGGTGCCAATTGAGTTTGCAAGACGATTACTTGGGTTTTGTTGTCTTTCATGCTCTTAGAGGCTGACTTTTGGTCAGTGGAAGCTCTCAAAGTGTTCTGCGCTTGAAAAGACACTCAACATCGAGAGAGTCTGTTGGAAGGGTCTAAAATTCGCAGCTTTGATGAGTTCACGCTCTCTCACTAAACCCACACCGTGTCTTTGTCTTCTCTTTGGTGAAATCATCTTCCTTCGCATAGTTTTTGACTATTTCACTTAGGCCTACATATTTTAGCCTTGAAGACGTGTAGTGGAAGAGATTTAGTACTTGTTGATCGTGCCAGTGCGTGCCCCTGTGCACCTCTCACATGGCTCAGCACCCTTGATGCGTGTTTCGGTTCGCGTTCTCATGTTCGCCTCGCTTTATGCGTTGTGCTTACTCGAGATCTTCTCAAGGACTTATTGAGACATTTCAGTGTGTGAGGATGGAAGACTCGTCAGACAACCTCAGACGCTCGAAACGTAAGAAGTTTCATCTGGACGTCGCGACCATGCATCTAGCGCATCCGGAGCGCCGTCGAACGAACAAGGGTTTGTTTCTCCTTCTATCAAGCAGATTTCTTCGTTCACAAAGCATTCTTCTTCATGAACTATCTCAAGAGGGCATTTGCAGGTCCTTCGCCCACACCGCCGTTGGCAGCGAGTGGAGGAGGAGGAACAAGCGTGCAGTCAACAGCCAGCACAGCCAAAGGAGGAGCCGCGCTGACCGGAGGTGGCAAGGGAGGCAGTGAGGGCACCGAGGTCGCCACTCCAGTGGTGGTAGCGGGGACGCGCGACTCTCCCACCCCGCCCCCACCGCCTGTTCTCAGTCCACAGCCAGAGATCCGTACCGAGGAGGACTTCGATGTTCAAGAGGAAGTTCAGAAGTTCCATAAGGTCTGTGCTTGGTCGATAACTTTTGTGAATTCAAGAGAAATCGTGTGCAGATGCTTCTGACGACAGAGCCGAAGAAGGCCGCCTCTCCGGCTGCCCCCTCAACGGCGATCAAGGTGGACGTGCCGGCAAGCAACTCAACAACCAGTGGTGGTTCAAGCACAACGCCGGAGATCTCACCAGATGGAACACGAAGAACGGGTCGTGTGAGGTGAGAGTTCGCGGTCACTTTTTTGTTCTTTCCATGTTTTCTCATTGAGAACATCGTTATTTTTGTGGTGGGAACGTTGAAAGAAGGTGTAAGGTGGAGGGGCCCACAGCTGGGTTATTTTTCATTTCCCCTTCGAACAACACGAGAAGAGATCAAGAGTGAAAAATTTGTAGGAAGGCAACATCGCGCCACGTGAGCTACATGAACCAGCAACATCTCGCCGGTGTCGATGATGAAGAGATTGTGGCGTTGGAGGAGACCGAAGATCAGGTCCGTTTCCTCTTTCAGCATAGTCTCCTGGTCTGTCTGCTCTATGGGACACTTACAGACTCTCGTTGATACTCTCATTGTTTCACTTGCTTTACTTCAATGTAGTGGGGAAGTGGGGAGTCTCTGCTTTCACGCACCATCGAGCAAGTTGCGGGCATTGAGCACGGCCTTCTTCCTTTGCTCTCCTCTCCCCGCCTCTTTCCTCCCTCTCTCCCTCCCACTCTCTCAGTCATTCAGGAGACATTCTCCTCGCGCCGGATTCCTCATTCACGTCGTCCTGTGATTGGAAAGAAGCGGGGGTTTCCTCTTTCAAGACCAAAATGCCACTCCGTCAGCCAATTCGTGTAATGGGCGAGCTGAACTCTTTCATTGCGCCGCCACTTCCAACCTCTTTATGACTCCGATGCGCATTTCGTAAGACGTGATTGAAGAAACAACAACGCATGACTAGGGCTGAAATGCGAGTCTTGTTTAGTCATTTCTCTTCAGAGAAGAAAAAGAGTGGGAGTTGACCATGGGAAGGGAGACTCTCGCAAAAGACACATGGAGGTTCTTCTCATGTCTAGAGTCGGATGTTCCTTCACACGCTCTGTCCTCTTCCTCTCCTCTCCTCATCGGGCCGCGCGCCGAGGACCTCCTCCTCCTCCTCGCCGCGCAAGGGGACAGGTTCTGACCCCCTCTTCGCGACGAGACATTGGTCCATCCGCCCGCTGCTCTCCCGTCTGCTCCCCCTCGGGTCTCCTTCCGTTCTTCTTCTCTCTGGATGCCTCCTCGTTTCCTTTTAGGAGAACGAAGAGAGAAAGAAGAGCGAAGCATATGGAGAGACACACGTATTCCAGCCAGTTCGAGGGGGATCTCCAGTCTCCTCCCTCCTTGACTCTCAGTGCCCCTTCTCTCCCTCTCACTGGCTGGGAGAGCCGCCGCCGTGCCAGGCATGGCCCCCGCCCTTCGCCCCATTGTTCGACCGCCTCGACGCGGCGAGTCGAGGAAACCGTGTCCCACCATCTCGCTCTCCCTTCACATTCTTCACCTCAAGGGACAATCCCCTCTTGGAGAGCTCGGGGCGGGCTAGTTCATGCGCATGTCCAGGTGGAAGTGACCCGTGTAGTCCGTGGTTTGACCTTTTCGGACAAGGCATGAGAGGAGTCCGGCCACACAAGGCCTTGAGATGAAAGCTGTGAGGAGGAAGGAAGAGGAGGAGGAGACGCGGGAGAGGGGCGTTATTTGTGTATTGGCGTCGTCGGGGGGAAGGATGGACGGACGGGGCTTGGAGGAGGGTGTGGGGCGAAGGGGGAAAAGCAGGACGACGCACGCGCCTGCATGCTCTCTTGCCCGGGCTCCTCGCCTCTTTTCCTTCCTTGGTTCTTCTTCTTTGTCGCGTTTCCTTTCCATGTTAGCGCCTTTTTGGAAAAGGACGTTCGTCTTCTTCCGACTTCAGGGGGAGAGAGGGGGGCAGAGTCCCTCAATGGTTCTTCTTCCTTCTCTTCTCTTCCTCGTCTACTTCTTCTCCTCTCTTCTCCTTCTCCTCTCGGCTAGACTCTCAGATGTGACGCCTATTTGCTAGTCGCCAAGGGCCGTTGTTACCCAGTCGGGGCTTTCCTCTCTTTGGCTCTCTCTTGCTTTCTTGTTTTCGCGAGTCGAGCCCCGAAATGAAAAGCATGAGGACACGGGCAAGGCGGACTCCCATGGTAAGTCTGCGTGCACCTCTCAATTCCTCGTTCGCGGCACGTCTGAACGACTAGAGTCCATCGACATTCTAGGGGGGAAGAAGGAAGGAGAGCCTCGGAGATGATGGAGAGAACGGATATAATGCAGGCGGACGGGCGGGGTGCTGAGAGTGGGGGAGGAGGGAGAGGGGTGAGGGTTGTTTTCTGGCGTTCCTCTTCATCTTCTCGTCAACTCTTCTCTCGCGTCTGCGTGAGTCTCCCGCCTCCTTCGCCTTCCTCTCGTCGTGCTTCTTTCGCTTTTCAATCTCGGCTGAAGAGTGTCGTCGACTTGGAAAGAGTTTCCGAAAGCAAAAACATTGAGAGGAAGGGGAGAGGATGTTGCGTTCTCATTTTTCCTCAACCCTTTGAAGTTGAGAAACGGGGCTATTCAGGGAAGACTGCTATGTCGCCCCCTCCCTGGTCACTCTCCCATGAGCGGTGAGTCGTGGCGGTCTTCTTCTCAGTGCCGGGTTGCAGCCGGGGGTTCGACCCTCAGTGGGTGGCCGGTGGCCGGCCGCCGCCGCGTCTCCGTCTCTCGCTCCCTCTTCTCTCCTCTCGCTGCGCATTTGCTTCCATTGCCTCCTCCTCCTTCTCTCTTCGACGTCTTCTTCAATGACAAAAGAGGGTCTTCACGGTCGTCTTTCGGTCCAGCTGTTAGGGGCTCCTCTCTGCCTCTTGCGCGCTCCTCTGACCACGTCGTGGTGCCGTTTTAGAGTTTAGATAAGGTGTGCTAGAGAGACGGCACCAAGGACAATTCCTCTCACTTCCCCCCCCCCCCCCTTCTCTCTTGTTTATTCAGTGCTGCTTTGGGCTTTGTGACATCAGAGGCGAGGGAGGGGTTGGGGTCACTTTCACTTCTTCTCGAGTTCAGAGTCTCCAGGCTTTGATCAAGACTCGCGTCTCATGAGTGTTCTTGCAGGCATCGATGCTGGCGGCGGCGGCGGCGAGTGGCGGCCTCGCCGGCGGCCTGGAGGGGCCGTTCGCGTGTCCGCACTGCCCGGCCCGATACGAGTACAAGGCCGCTCTCGCCAATCATACCAAGCTTCACGGTGCGGGTCGCGAGTACGCTTGCAAGTGAGTTCCTTGAATCTCTGGAACTGAACTCTTCCATCTCTTCCAGACAGTGTAACTTCTCATGCGGGTACGAGAAGACGATGCGCATCCACGAGGCGGTGCACCGAGTGCCCGGTGCTGGATCTCCCTCACCCTCTTCGTCTGCATCTTCTCAGCCATTGAGCCAGAGTCAAGCAAAGACGGCCATTTGTTAGTGGACTCGTTGGAATCTTTACTTTTCTTGTTCAGCTTCACCTGCGGATGGATCAGAAGCGCGTTCCAAGATTTGTATTGCCACGAATATTGAAGCGTCCTCGTCTGGAGGAGTTCCGGTCAAGAAGCCTAAAATCTGTAAGTGACGGAATTGTCTGTTATTCTCTTTTCTCTTCTTTGTGGTGGGATCAGAAGAAGGAGATTGATGCTTTGTAGATGTGACAGACGCAGTTCTGCGACGCAATCAGGCTGGTGACACGGGTGTGTTGACGACTTCGCCGTCGGAGAAGTCCGAAGAGACTGGAGGTGCGAGCATGAAGCGATCGCCACCGAAGAGTGGAGTCGCGGCGGAGAATGCCTCGCCGGCCAAACGTCGCCGTGTCGGAGATGTTGATCCGGATGCGAAGAGTAAGACCAAAATTACCATCGTTCAAATTTTTATGCTTCAGAATACGGTAATCGCCGCAAGAAATGCACGCAGTGCCCGTTTCGTACTCGAACGGTTCGTCGTATGACGAAGCACATCGAAGGACACTCTCGCAGACGTGGTTTCGAGTGTCCATTCTGTAACTTCAGGTGCGTTGCACTTTCTTGTGATGTTTTGGATTCTTTTTGACAAAGAGAGAATGTTGATTTTCGATAAATTCGTTTGTTTTAGGTCAGAATCTGCTGGATTCTTGAAGCGACACGTGAACGTTCACGAGAAGCCGGAGTATCCGTGGCCACCCGTCTACGTGGGCGGTATGCCGACGGAATTCGCAGCGAAATCGCTTCAACAATCCCTCAAGTAGTGAGTTCTTTGCTGTCTTTTCACCCGCCTTTATACTTTGACTGGTTCATTTGGTCTTGTTGATCGATCTCCTTCCGGTCTCCTCTCCTCCTTCATCAATCTGTGATCCCTCCTCTCTCTTTCTGCTCTGTTCTTAGTTTCTCTCACCTCTTGGCTCTTCTTTCGCACCCTTCCTGCGTCCGAGTAGCAACTTGACGGAAGTAATGACGAGAACCTTCAGCAAATGGCAACAACGCCGCGAAGAAGCGGCAGCGAGAACTAGCGCACTCCTCGCTGGTCCCGCATCGGTTCGGGACTCTGGGTCAGTTTTTGAAAAGCCCCTTGCCGGCTTTCCGTTTGCGGCGATTGTTGTGATGTGTTTTCCTTTCGGGTTGATCCTTACCTCAATTTATTCCCGTTTGAAGTTCAGACTAACTTTCCTTTCTCTCTCTTCATGTTGTGGTGCTTGCCTTTGTGTTAGTGTGTGGTGGATTGCCAGCGCCCTCGGTGAGACTGCGAAGAGCAAAGGAGTTGGTCTCACCCAGGGCGAACGCGAACGAAAACGAAAGAAGAGCGGAAATTGAGGAAAAATTGAATTTTCAGCGACGCGAAGATGCACAAGCAGACGGGTCAATTCAAGAAGACGCGTCGAGTGGAGTATGCGAGTGGACGCGCGCTCTGTGTCACGGACGTGGACGGCGACGGTGAAGCTGATGAGGAGTGGAAGAAGCTGGAGAAGTATGTGATGGACTGGATGATTTGTCGAATCGATGGCTGCAAATTCAAGACTCGTTTCAAGCGAACGCTTATTTATCATCGAAAGAATCACCATGAGACGGTACGACTTCGCTTTTGAAAGATGAACTTGTGGTCTTGTAGAATCTCCCGATGCTCATTTGTTCCCTCTGTGGTCTTCGATTGCCGACCGAAGGACAGAAACGTCTTCACGTGGTGCGTGCGCATCCATCGTGGAAGCGCAGCGAACAGGAAGAGCGTCTATACCAGTTCGCCTTGAAGGAGAGACTCCATAGGCTGACGCCGAAGAAGAAGTGAGAGAAATTCCAGACGTCTTATCTAATGTGTGTCGTCTTTAGATGCAAGAGTGAGACGCCGATGGAGAACGGGGCTGAGGCTCTCGAGAGGTCGTCAAACTCGGAGGAAGCTGGAAAAGAAGGAGATATTGACACGAAACCGGATGAGAGCCCAATGAAAGATATGGGCGAAGAGGTTTTTCTTGTCGTTGTCTTTGAAACTTCCAACTTGTAGAGTGTGGAATCGGCTGTGGGCGAAATCAAAATGGAGCCAGGAGATTCTTCTTCAACGGAAGTTGAAACTCCAACAACATTGGGTGAAGAGAAGATGAAGTTCGAACAGCCACCGTCGACCGAAGAGAAGCCTGCGCTTGTGGCGATGTCTTCCTCGACATCTCTCGCTTCTTCGGACTCGTCATCGGCCGCGCAGAATGTGGGAGAGTTCAAATGTGATCTCTGCCCGTTCCGAACGCCGACAAAGACGAAGCTTCAACGTCACGAATCAAAGCACGTTGTGAAAGAGGCGCATCAGGTTGGTCTTGATCTCCGGGGTCATTCTATTTCGGCGATTTCAGTGCCCTGAATGCTCGTTCTCGTGTCGTGATGAGAAGCTCTTCGGCCAGCATCAGCGGCTTCATCAAGATCATCGCGTTTCGCCCGCTTTGACGGCACCTCAACAACCCACGCCGCCTCCTCCAGTTCTTCAGCCGCAGATGCCCGTCGAGGCGCCTTCGCCAGAACTTCCTCCTGTCCTTACGAAGACGACGAGTTCTGCGGAAGAACCGGAGAGACCGTCGGGAGCGGAAACTCCGCCGCCTACTTTGACGAGGATTCAGCCTTCATCGCGAACGGCTACGCCTGTGAAGCTCGACGCGGTCATTCAATCGCCGCAGAAGATTGTTCGACCGAGGAAGATTATCGTAAGCGCTTTGTGTTTCAAGCAGGCTTACGAAATGAATCATACAGAAGAACGGTGTTCGTCTGGAGTGCTGTCCCGAGTGTCCGTACACGACAAAGCATCCATGTGATCTCCGGACGCATTCAGAGATGCACGTAGGTCGAAGGAAATACAAGTGAGTTTTGCTTTAGTTGTTTATTTGTACATTTGAAGCTATGAAAGCTAAATGATGAGTTTCAGGTGTCATCATTGCTCCTACAGTACAAAGCGACTTGTGAGCCTCCAACAACATGTGGGTCTCCATGAGCAAGAGCTGCGTGAGGGAGTCTGCTTCTCTTTGGAAGTTCGCGCTGTCGGAGGAGCGGATCCGTCGTCGAGCACAGTAAGTTGTTGATTCGGCTAAATATGAGAACATATTCATTTGGCTCTATCGTACCTCATTCGACTCACATTCAGCATTTGATGCGTAGTCGAATGACACCCAAAAGGGGGGAGGGGGCTGCAGAAACGGAAAAGTATTTAGCGTTTTGTGAGATGATCAAGGCTGTGAACTATGTCAACTCTATTTGATTCATTTGACTTTGTGAGCACTGTGTTGTGTTTGTAGAGTCCGGTGCCAGAGGAAGAAGAGCCATTGACGGAGTCTCCAATCAACTTGAAAGGACGAGTGAAGCCCATCGGAGTGCGAAGGACTTACGAGAGCAAGGCGGCCGAGTACATCTGCTCGTACTGTCCACACAAGTGCATGTACATCGCACAGCTTTTTGCTCACAACAGGTTTGTGCTTCCTTAATACTTTGACCAAGTTTTCAGGCATCACGAAGAGCACGGTCCGAGTGGTGTGCAGCGTTCGTTCCGTTGTGTGAAGTGCTCATTTGCCACGAGTCTTCGTCAAAGAATGATCGAACATGGCAAACTGCATGCCGAGGAGACTCCGACCGAGGCGGCGACCACCTCGAATGCGCCATTCCCAGTCCCGAAGGTGCTCATTATAGCTCTCGTCTCGTGACCTCGAACTCGGATTTGCAGGAGCCGCCGCAGCGCACCTCGATTAATCGTCACCAAGACGGTCAGTATCGCTGTCGCGAGTGCCCGTATACGAGCTCAAACTACGGAAGACAGTGGCATCATGAGCAAAGACACAGAAAGGTGCTTGGAGAGACTTTGAAGAGAAACATTTTGGTATTTAGGCTATGAGATTCCAATGCGCCCTCTGTTCGTACTCAGCTGGCACTCAACAGTGCATCCTCGAGCACATGCCCATCCATGGCAAGGCTTCACAAGGGTTGACCGTCTTGGACAAGGGCCCTCGTCCCACGGACTCGAGTGATACGACTCCAGCTGATGACGACGCACCGTCGCCTGAATTCAGAGTGAGAGTTTCGACCTTAAGACTTTGATAGAAGAGCGTGGATGAAGCAAAAACAACTTCTCTGGTTTGCAGACAAGCCCGGAGCCGCCGCCGACTCTCACCGCGGAGATCACACCGGTGCTCGTTAGTCAGGAAGACACTGGCTCGGGCAAGAAGTGGAAGCTCGCTTCTGGTGATGGCAGTGCGCCGGTGATCCTCGACATCGAGAAGATGAGCAAGATTGCTAGAATGTAAGTTTCGAGAAAGCTTTAAAGGGCAAGAATGCGCCTCGTATCAAATCTCTGTTTACCTACGGAAGACACTGAACTGTTGTGAAACATATCTTCTTGCAGGGATGCCATCGAGAAGTTGGCAATGGAGACGATCGAGAAGTCGTTGAGTGGCGAGCCGTTGAAGTGTCCAGATTGTCCGTTCTCGGATCCAGACGAATTGATCCTCAATCTTCATCGCGAGATGCACGGTGCGAAGAAGCGCCCCTTCGAGTGCAATCTGTGTTCTTACAGGTGAGTGCTGAATAGGTTTTACTCAATTGGAATTAGGTGAAATCATTTTCGTTCTCAATCTCAAAGCTTCAGCAGTTCAAAAAGCCCATTTCAGTTGCTATTCACCCGAAGCTCTTCATGGTCATCTCAGTCTGCACCTGCCACGAAGCAGCTCGTCCACTTCTCAGCAAGCCTTCCAGAAGTACGAACTTCTCTTCAGTTTCAATAGACTTATGACTTCAGGCGTGTGAAACTGGCTGCTAGACGCCGTCTTCCAGCTGGTGAAGCGATTCCAAATGGCGCGAAGCACTTCGCATGCCCTCGTTGCAACTACCGCACTCTGTCGGAGGAGAGCTTCCAAGCGCACAATATGGATCATGCTCAGGTTCCTCTTGGTTTCACACATTGAGAAAGGAGAACTTTCAGCAAACTCAGCAGCGAATGATGACTTTGATCAAACGAAGTGCTGTGGTCGCCGAGGAGAAACCGAAGAAGCGAATGACGAGGAAGACGGACAAGATGCACACCTGCGCCCGGTGCTCGTTTCGCTGTGAGACGGCGATCGCCTGGGAACGTCACCACGAACAACATGGCCTCAAGGTTCGTTTCATCTTTCTTGCTGTCCCTTCTATAGCAGTTGATGATTTATTCTAACCTCAAAGTAGAATAGAACTTTGAACTCAACAATGATTAAATGAGAAAGAGTAAAGAGGCCATCACATAAAGGGAAGAGGAAGAGGCACTTTGACCCAGCAGAGAGGGACAAGTTGACGGGGAGTTGGGAAGAGTGTAGGCAAAGCGGGTTGGCTCTTCTTCGCTTCCTCGCAATTCTTCTCCTGCTTGGTACTGGCTCCGGGACGAGCGAGATCGCGTCGCTGTGAGGACGGTTTCTCGATGGGAGTAGAATCCGGTGTGAAACGTCCATCTGGCTGACGTTGCCGTGCCAGAGCATGAGCATGGCGAGACTCATACATGTATTTCTAATTGTAAGCAATTGAAACAACGAAAGTTGACCAACCTGACGTTTTACGAGTCGCCCAGCTTGAATAAGGCGCATTCGTTCCTCACGACGCGCCAACACTCGATTGTATTGCTTCGGGTTGATGTAGAAGTAGCCAGGCGGAGGGATGAATTCCAAAACCTGAACAATATTGATGTGAAAAGGAAAAATTGTCTGCGAACCGATAGAGATGGGCGAGGATCGGGTTCGGGGTCATCGTTGACGTCGATCACTTCTTCTTCCTTCACTTCTTCTATCTCAACGTTGTCGATAATCTCCAAGACTTCCTAAAGTAGAAGGGTTTGAAAGCCGAAAACTACTTCAAACCTCGGCATTTGATGAGTCGATAAAGAGAAATTCACCCGGCTGCATCATAGCGAAAAGACTGAAACGAAAACCACGCTAATCTGCAAAATGAAATATTTGATTTCAGGCGCCATTCGTGTGCAGTCTCTGCGATTACGCGGCATCGACGAAAACGATCGTCACTTTCCACGAGCAAAACCATCACTCGGACATTCCACTGACGGCCCTGCGAACACAGGCGATCATGCAGCCAGCCGAGAGCAAATGCAAGATTGACATGGAATGGGAAGCGAAGGTTCAAGGCGGAAATCCCGCGGATCTCGATCCCAAGCAATGGGCTATCAATC
Organism: Poikilolaimus oxycercus; assembly: GCA_034700245.1. Taxonomy (NCBI): domain Eukaryota; kingdom Metazoa; phylum Nematoda; class Chromadorea; order Rhabditida; family Rhabditidae; genus Poikilolaimus; species Poikilolaimus oxycercus. The sequence goes on from JAQIXL010000239.1 coordinate 25,788, forward strand.
AGAGAATCGAGGTTTGTCCCTTCATTAGTGTTTTGAAGACTTGAGTTTCTAGACTGCTGGTCACGAGCTAGTATGCAAGCGTTGCGGCTACAGGACTTGTGAGGCACGACTGTTGACGGCTCATTGGGAAAGGTGAGTGAAGAGTTTTGAAGTTGCAATAAGTGTTCAGGGAGCACTCGGATCGTCAAGGTTCAAACGAGCGAGATGTCCAAGTTGGTCTCTACTTGAGCATGGATCTTGTGCCGAAAAACTCGGTTCTCGGAACGGCTTGAGTGCCGTTATCCAAGTCGTCTTCCCTCATCTTTCATCTTCTCCCGTGATTTTCTTTCTTTTCGTTGATTTCCTGGTGTTTTTGAAGAATTGTAGTCGCTTCTCCCGTGATCCGTGAGCTATTCTCTCGCTTTCTTTTCTTGGTATTTGGTTCGTTTTACACTTTCTCGAGACACTGGTGAATAGGCTAAAAAGATGAGAGATTGTGCACCCAAAGAAGTATTAGCGCAGATATTCCAAGTTTTCCTTCTTTCCCTTTGATATGCTTTGGTCTTCTTCTTCTTGAGAAACGAAATGGTTGTTGAAGCCAAGTTCGGTCCAGTCTACGTGTTCTAGTTGTTCTCTGCCACATAAGAGGCACTCTCCCCCCGTTGGCTTTCGCACTTATTTTTTGAAGAAGGGAAGATCGGTTTCCCTTTTGAATGTTTTCACGAATTGTGATGCCTTCACGTTTTATTTCCTCCTTCGAAACTATTTGTTCTTTGGGTATCTATCTCTTCTCATGTCTAATGTGGTTGTTGTTCCGATATGGAGCACGACTACATTGATGTGAGAAGAGAGAATCTTCTTTCCTCAGCCAAACGACGCTCAAAACTAGGCTTTCCCCTTCTCTTCTATTGTAAAAACTATGTAATTGTATGGTCTTCTCCCTTTCGTTATAGCAAGGGCTTTCAGTGGAGGAAGAAGTCATCTTCCTTTGTGGCAAAGTGGGTTAGCATGTTTCGTTTATTGTTTCTTTCTTGCTATTGCCTTGTCACACTGCTTTGCTATCGCTTCTTTCATCCCGCAACTAAGCCTATGGCCACTGCATAAGGTTCGCCCTGATGCCGGTGGCTTCTCTTGAGGTTTCGTTAAGTAATAAATCGTTTTAACTAAAGAAATCGCGAGCAAAGACTCACAGAAAGCAACACAGAAAACACACGATTCAACTGAAGTATTTGACAAAAGTTTTGTCGCGAGCACTATCGTAATCTGCGGTGCGAGTTTCGCAATGAGAGCCTAATTTAGATCTAGGACTTGAGCTCCTAGATCATCATCAGCTATCACGCTTTTCCACAAGATTGTGCCTGGCCGGAAGGAAGGCGTAGAAACATGTGAGCTTTCTTCTGCTTGCTGATTGCCACTTTACTGTACATGATGTCAAGAGGGCAATCCGCATCACTATTCAGAAGGGAAGAACCGTGTCCTTCACAGTGGAATCATGCCAACTGTGAAGGTCCTTCAAGGGCTACAGTAGTCCCCGCAAGGCGCGCCGAGACCCAGCCACCCTCGTCAGGGAATTTCCGAGAGAGATTCGGGGCAGCGAACGCCATACAAAATACGCCTCGCTATCGGTGCCGGCCGGTCGGCTTTCCTTTCTTAGATTTCAAGAGAGTTTCACTGGTTTCATGTAGATGCTCATATTGACGCGATCTGCTTTCGCTTCAGTGACCGATCGAAAAAAAATCAATGAAACTTCTTTTTGTCATCATCGTCGAATCGAATCTTTTCGAACTTTTCTATTTCTTCTTTCAGTCTTTTCTAATTGTAAGCGTTGGTGCAAATTGTCTTTGAAGCTGAAGAAATTTCTCACAATCAGCCCCTCACGTGCGAAAAAGGCTCGAATTGGTTTTGTTTGGGGAATGAGAGGAATCAGCTGCTCCATTCAGTGTTTGTCCAGGTCGGGCGAACGCTTCCTTTAGCGCCTCGACGTCTTCTTTCTGTTGCGTTCAGCATCGTTTCAACGATGCTTCTTGCTTTTTCTAAGAGTTCTCATTTCATCAGACGAGCTGAGAAAATCAGGGCAAACAGCATGCTTACAGTTGTCAATTGTTCGTGAAACGTATTTGCTTTCCCTGCCCCAAGACTGGTGTTGTAACGAGGCCTTTTCAGTGGAATAACAACTGAACCGATCTGAAGTGTACAAACCCGAAAGGGAAAGTGGAAGATGGCGAGCCAGACGCCGTACATCGGAAGCAAGATCTCGCTCATCTCGCGACTCGACATTCGCTATGAAGGCATCCTCTACACCGTCGACACTAACGACTCCACCATCGCCTTGTCTAAAGGTAAGTGGAAGGAGTAATAGACCAACCAAACACATAGTAACTTATCAGCACCAAGCAAGCACTTTTAGAGCAATAAGAAACGTACTTGCTCATTTCAGTGAAGTCGTTTGGAACGGAGGACCGACCGACGGCGAACCCGGTAGCGGCTCGCGATGAAGTCTACGAGTACATCATCTTCAAGGCGAGCGACATCAAGGATCTCATCGTGTGCGAAACGCCCAAGGTGCATTTCTCAATGAGTTTCTGCCTGGCCTGAATGGGTGAGACCACTGTGAATTACACTTCATGGCAAGGAGGGGTAGCTAAATACACAAATCATGTTCGTCTACAAATTGGCGAATGAAGTTTTCAACCTTTGTTGCTCATAGTGAGCGATAAGCCCGTGGAAGAGATTTTTGGCAATAGAATTTGGGATACGTTTCTGCATTGAAAGGAGTGATGTTGTGTTTGGCAAATTGAATGTGCCTTCTCCGTAATAGAGCGTAGCTAATTCGACTGTAAATAGCTAATTCTTAGAGAGATGAAAATGCTCATTTTGATCACATCTGTTTCTCATGGATCTCTTTCTGAGTCAGAAGTTGTTGGCAGTAATAGGGAAGTTCCGCAGCGGCTGCAAAGCAATCGAACATTTCTGTACGTTTTCAGCCGCAGAATCTCGGGATCTACAGCGACCCTGCGATCGTCTCGGTCTCGAATGCGCCGGTGCCGGCGCCCGAGTTGCAGCCGCAGTCTGAGGGTGCCGCCAAGGTCCTCGATGCTGCTTCCAAGGCGCCGGGCGCTGGTCGTCGTCCTCCCCAGCAGCAACAACAGCAGCAACAGCCGCAGCAGCAACAATCTCAAGGCGGCTTCCAGCAGCAAGTTCATCGTCAACCGCCTCTTGGTGGAACTCAACAAGGCACGTTTGACAAGGACAATAACTGAATGGCCAGGTTATCAAGGAGGTCAACAAGGTTATCGAGGAGGCCATCAGCAGGGCGGCTTCGTGAATCGTGGTCGTGGCCAGGGAAGCTTCCAACGAGGTGGTCGTCCAGGAGCCCCGCAGGTGAGATCTATAGTTTACAGTTGTTGAAATTGGGGAAGTCTGAAACATTTTAACACTGGGTTTGCTTCAGGCTCCTCGCGAGAAGCTCCGCTTCGACACGGACTATGACTTTGAGAAGGCGAACGACGAGTTCCTCGAGGGAATCAACAAACTGACGCTTGAAGGTTGGTAGCCGAGTGGCTAACGAGATGGATTATGAGTACCCGTGGAGGGGTGGTTCAATTCCTGCTCCCATCTGCCATACTGCGAACGCGTTTCCTTTAGTGTTTCTGCAGTGCCAATTGTGGAGCAATAGCAAAAGTTTCTGGTTGACTGACTTGTTACTCGTGAATTGAGTAGTGGGCTTCGTACGCCAGGCACAATGTTTTGACTTGGCTGAAACATATTTGAGCCTGGAGCAGTCGAGTGATTAGATGCCGTTGCAGATCCGAAGAAGGAGGAGGAGCCGGAGAAGCTCGACTCCGAGTCGGGAGACGGCGACGCCGAGCCTTTCTACGACAAAAAGACGTCCTTCTTCGATCGAATTTCTTGCGAATCGCTCGAGAAGCAGGAGGGACGACGCAATAGAACCGATTGGAAGAAGGTTCGATTTTGAGTTTATTGTAAAACACTACCGCCACTGTAATAAAGAACGCCTCATTTACAATCTTGTATTGCAGGAGCGTGAAACGAACCAGGAAACATTCGGTCATTCGGCAGTGCGCTCGTTGGCCTATCGTCGCGGTGGACGTGGAGGCTATGGATTCCCGGGACGAGGACGTGGAGGTATAATGTAATTGAATGGGGGAGAACTTTCAGGCTATGCGTACAATGGAAACCAGAGTGGAGGACAGAGTGGCAACTACCAGAATGGCGTGAACAACTACGCCCAGCGAGGTTTGAGATGAAGAGAAGGAAGAACTGGAGGGGTTCAGGCGGTGGAGGCTATGGTCGTGGTGGACAACAGCGTCGTTACAACAACAGTCAACAACAGCAACAGTAGAACTTCTCCTCGTCCACTCTCTCCACCGTTTCGTGTATTCTGGTCAGTCACTTGAAGGTTGAATGGGAATAAATTTCGGAAAGAGAAATTCTAGTAGTTATGGTGGAGAGCAAGAATGATTGAAGGGTTGAAATCTTTGTTAGTTTCACTAGAAGAACATTTGAGCGGGCTGCATGTGCTGATAGTGGCATTGTCGGGGACATGATAATAGGCATTCTTCTAATTGTTAACCTTTTTGTAACTGTCGATTTCAGAAACGCGGTGTCTTCCAGTGTTCTCACTCCTCATCCTCCTCTTCCCGACTCGGACCCTCTCCCCCTCTCCCCTACTTCGTCGTCCACCACCACCTTCTCCTTCTCCTCCTCGATGAGTCCCAGAGATTCTTCTCCTTCTGTGTCTTCTCCTGCCTCCAAACAATGTCGAAATGGTCGTCTCGTCCAATCGCGAAACGCGCAAGAATTGCCCATGTCTCGCTGTAAGTTCCACAATCCTTATTTATTCTGTTGCCGGAAATGTCATGCAATCGTCCTTACACGCACATCTTCTACCTAATGTTCAGCAAACACTTCCCCTAAGTGCTTTGAAGACTCCGATTAGAGCAAATTTGAACGAAGTTTCAACAGTTCCTCAATTGTCAGCGGCTTCTAGAATCTGTTGTTTGGGCGAGTTCTCGATGCTTGGATAATCAAAAAGCAACACTTTCGTCCAAATCCTTCTCGCCTTGAATCGAAATTCCTCCGAGGTCCGTCCTCTCTCTCCCCCCCCCCCTCCCTCTCCTCCTCGCCGGTCTCATGAAAATAGGTTCTGCCAGAGACGTCGGAGCGAGTGAGGCCTCTCTCTCCACACCCTCGCATATACGTGATGCGTCTCTTGATGTAGAGCGGCAAGTGGATGTCGATGTCTACGACGATCCACTGAGGTGGCGGGTTCGCATCCGTATGTAACTCTCTCTTTTGCCACTGTTTTTACTCTTCCCTCTCGAATCACGCGCCTCACAGTAACTATCCGTATTTATAGGCAGGTCTTTCTTTTGTTTTGTTCTGGGCGAAGAAAACGATCCACGTAGGTCCCTTTTTACCGCTCCTTCTTTTGTTATTCCCCCGTCTACTTTATGTTTCAAAGCTCTTCCAAGTCGACCCTAGCTGGTCTCGCAGTCTTCCGTTTAACCATAACCTCCTTCTCATTGTCAGAGCCCTTCCGGTTGCCCTTACCTTCATGTTTTGTGTTTATCTACACGAATTAAGTTGTTGATGCAAGCAGAATAAAGGTTTTTGGAGCGGTAACTGGCTGGTTTGAAACAAGTTCGCGACGGGGTTTTGGGGTTCGCGGAGAACGCCGGATCCTCGGCGGAGAGCCGAGAGGGAAAGGGACGCGAGGTGACGAAATCCCCCGATAAGAAGGGAAAAGAACTGAGAGAAACAAACAGACGGCGCGAGCCTGAAACTCAGGCGGGCCGGGTTTTCCCTGCAAGGAGAGGGAGGGAGGGAGGCTTGATGGTATCGCCTCGTAATGAAGGGTGGGACGAGATTTATGGACGAGTTCTTCGAGGGGCAACAGGCGACGGAGAGGGGAGGCTTCGTCTTCTGTCGTCATTGGCTTGGCGTTTTCGGGAGAGGTTGATGTTGGTACTGGAAGAGTATTGGCACGCAGGATTGCTGAAGATGAATTAGATGTGCATACGGTCAGATGAGCATTATCGTCCAGTAGTGGAACTTACTGTGTTTTTAAAACATCCACAACCGCATGCATGCCATTTTGCAGTTGAAGAAGTGAGCACCGATTTGGGAAAAGAACTGGACAAAGACCAATCATCAAAAGTTCGTTGCTGCGAAACACTTAGCAAAGCTGTGCAACCGAGTATTCAGCGCCTGGTTTTTCGAACTCTTTACAATCTTTTCAAGACCGGAAGATGTTGGAAAGTAAAGTCGCACAAAATGAGCTCCTATCCGCATGCCATGAAACTTACTTCATTTCCAACTCCGCTCAAAAACTTTCCTAAAGAATTGAAATTCTCACAACCCCCTTCGGTGAAGCTCTTGCAGCCATCGGATTACGCAAGAAGCAGCTAGCCGCGGCGTTGTTTTGCTGTCTGCAACAAGCGCCTTCTTATCCCCGACGGGGATCTCGCCGCTCCTCGGCCCGCCGTCGTTGCCTTCTCTTCGGGGGCGTCTCTGGAACAAGGGAGAGGGGGGAGGGAATGAGCTTGTTTCGTGCCGGCACAGGAAACTCGAAGCGACGCGTCGGCAGCCACATAACCTGGCCGTCTTTGAAGGGAAACGAGAAATTGAACAAACAGAGGGAAGAACAGACACAACAGATCATAATCGAGCTAGGCTTTGTTGCCTTTGAGGGGGTGGAAGGATGGTTTAGGAGAAGGAATGGCTTGAGGAGAGATTTGAGTGCTGACGACATGGTTAGTCACACAAAAGCGAAGTCGCTGGATCTCGCAGCGGCTGTTTGAATAGAGAATCTGCCATGCTGGGCATCGGGGTTTACATTTTCAATTCTCTCAAAAGAATTGAACTTATGCAATGCCCGAACCTTCCTGAACAGTGAGACGGTCTGGTTATATGATGCTCATCGTCTGAAACACGAAACAAATCACTCAGAACTCATGCTCAAGAATGAATGATAGTGATGCCGATGGCACACTGAAGAATGTCTATTTCGAAGCGCATAATAACGAAATGCCGAAACTCAACTTTTTTTCTTGAATGTTTTCCATTCACGCCGTACTGAGTCTTTTGTTCTCGTCGTGATTAAAGCAAAGAATAGAAACCCAGACATTTGCTTTGGACCAGTCTGAATGCTTCCACGGCTTCACTCGCTGATTCCATCGCCACCTCGAAACAAACTCCAAACGCGAGTGTTCCTCCCTACGTGACTTCTTTGATGACGCTCGCTTTTCTCCTTCCTCCCAGTCGTTTTTTTTCTCAGTTCGAACCAACAACCCCCGGATCTGGCGCCTTTTTCTCATTCGCTCTCGGTCCTCGCTCGAGAAATCTTTTCCGGGCATCGTTTTTGGGAAGGCAGCGTCGAAGGAATCAAAGAGCAGCCTGGAAACATAGGCGAGGCGAGTTTCAGGCTGTTGGACAAGCCGAGGGGGGCCGCCCAACGTCGGGCGCTCCCGTTGACCGCGTCAACTGCGGGTTCCAAGCCAAAGCTGGGCACGAGATGGTTATCCTCAAGGCCGGCGGAATGTTGCTCCTAGCTTGGAGAGGAATAAAAGGCTCAAGCCACTCGTGACTCGCACAATGAAAGGGTGCCCGGCGGCGTGACGCTTGCGAATGCGAATAAGGGCGATCCTTTGACTCCTCTCTGGGTGATTTACTTTGATGTTACTTTCTTGATTACACTTTGTGTTTCATGCGGTCAACTTTGTTACCTTGCTTTTTGTACAGCAATAATGATTCGCTAATGGGGAATGTAATCAAATGTCTACGGTCTCAATTTGACGCTCTCTATTTGATCTTCAAAGTTCGTTTCGCCCATTCTCTATTACTGCTATTTCTTGTCAGTTATCAATCTCTCGAAAGCACGCTGGGTTCCCATTCTTCAATCAACTGGCAATAACGTGTTGTATCCGCAATGTTTTACGATACGATCGTATAGTCTCTCTCTCTCCTGCGTGTCCCCAGACAGTCTCCGGGACGAATGTCTGCGTGTGCACGCTTTCGGTGCCGCTGGCGCATTCTCGGCGTCTCCTCACGTCTATCCAGGCGTTAGGCCGAACTAGTTGAATGGAATGTTATCGCCGTCAAGCATCCGGCCCTTTTGTTTTCTCGGCGGGCGCCCGTCGAGGTGTTCGGGGTGGGCTGAAAAAAACGGCGAGGGGGACGTCGGATCAAGGCAGACGATCGGCTGGGGCGTCCTGAGGTCTCCGAGAAGGCGTGAGAGGGGAAGGGAGAGGGGGAGAGGGCAGAAGAATGACAAAAACCCGCCCCGTCCCAGGGAGAGACTCGACCGTTGAGGCTCCTCCTATGCATCCGCCTCCTCCTCGTCTCCCTCCCCTCGGCCACACGAAGCCAGTAGCCCTTTCACTTTCTTTCGACTCCACGACGCCGCCGACCACAAGGATTATGGGTCAGGGAAGGGGACGGGGAGGGGGGAGGGAGGCTAGTCGCTCCTCTACTAGCTCTGCTCCTCGTCACGGATCTCAATTTCGGCTTTCCATTGCACAAGTTTCAGTTCTGAGCATTGAAAATGAGTTTGATTCTTGCATTGCTCAGTTTGCCTTTCAAGCCATCATTAGTGAACTACATAATTTGAGAAAGGGCGGGTGTTTGCAGCTTTCGCCAGACGCGTTTCACGACGTCTTCTTGCATCGTTGCTATTGTTGTATTGTCTTCTCATCTTTCACATCAAAAGTGCTTACAATTAGAGTGACAACGTTCATTATGCTTTTTCGCAAGACATCTCTCTTCATCAGTGCTTCCACTCCATGTAGGCAGTTGACCACCACCTCGCCGAGTCTTTTCTCAAAACCGGGCATCAGTCCACTTCGCCATGGGACCCTGACAGAGGAAGAAAGACGTCGCTCACTCACTGAATGCGGGTCTTCCTCAACAAAGAGCCTCTCCCTCTTTCCTGCGAGTCGCGTCTTCTAGCGCGAAAATAACCATCACGTGATCGATGTTACCGTAACCCGCTTAGAGGGTGAAATGAAGTCGCACCTCGTCGAACTCGACGAGGCCGCCATGGAACGAGAAGCGGCCGCCTTCAGAAAATCCGCCTTCACGGCGGTCGTCGTCTCCACGGTTTGTGGCTTGAGTCCTTGAATCTCGAAGCAATTTTCCCATTCAAGCATTTGAGAGAGTTTCAGGTGACAATCCTGGCCTGTGTGGTGCTGATGCCATTGGCTTGCCAGTACGCCCAGCGGGTACAGACCCTTCTCGCTAACGACGTCCACTTCTGCAAGGTCGGTGAATGAGGGTTAGACGTGGGAAACTGAGCTTTGTGTCACGCGGCGTCCATGCGAAACGGGATCACAAAAGTGTCGTTCGTGACATAATCTGTTAAGTATAAAACGCAATCTCATTTGAGAGATTTGTCAGAGGCGAGTTGTCAGTCAGACAGATCGGGACTGCACGCCAAGCCTTGACTAAAAGATTCTTTTGAAACTGATGCGAATCACTGACACTTAACCATTCATGGCGGAAAAAAACATTGAGAGTTTGATGTTTGAGTCTATGGGCAAAGGCTGAAACCTGTGCAGTTCTATAAATGAAGATTTCAGCGAATGAGCCACGTTTTCAGAGTCGAAACCGCGACTTGTGGTCGGAAGTGGCGGCTGTCACCATTGGCAAGGGATACCAGCCGGGAGATCGAATCAAGAGAGCTGCGGAGGAGAATGGACAGGGACACTGGCTCTTCGGCCACTTCGTTGGACGACGATCCTCGTCAGTTCAGCGTTACAATGACTAAAGCTTATAGGCGCAGCGACTTCCGTCGTGCTGTTCGAAGAGATGACCCTCAATACGAGGCTCCTCAAGGTGAGGACAAGGAGGGAGAGGAGGAGGGCTATGGACCGACAAAGCCCCCAGCGTACGAGCCCCCAACCCAGCCGCCAGCTCAGGAGTACGAGGGAGAGAAGGCCGCCGGACCGCCTCCGGGTTTGAAGAACTCAAACTAAAAGATGCTTACGAGTTCAGAGTGCTGTCAATGTCAACTTGGACCTCCCGGACCTCCCGGAGAGCCCGGTCAAGATGGCAAAGACGGCGGAGATGGAACCCCCGGAGGCGATGGAACACCCGGACAAGGTCAGATTCGGCTCTAAAGACAAACTGGAGTTTTAGACGCCTCGGAGAAGCTGAAGGAGCAGCAACAAAACGCTTATGGAGACGAGCCCGTGCCACCACAGTGCGTCCGCGAGTGCCCCGTCGGCCCGCCCGGAGCACCGGGTGCAGCAGGAGACAAGGGACCTCGTGGATACCCGGGAGAAACGGGAGAGCCCGGAATCCCTGGAAGACCCGGACCCAAGGGACAGCAAGGAAAGGTTGGAACGATTTAGTACAAATTTGAAAATGTTTCAATGATTCGCCTTTGGCGAAGTTTATTTCTCAGCGCGTTTGTTGAGGCCTTTCTCAGTGAAAATGAGAGAGAATTGTTGCAGCCTGGCCTACCCGGTCGTGCTGGTCTCCCAGGTCGTCAAGGAGAGAAGGGAGAGGATGGCAAGCACATTCCCGGACAGGCACCTCCAGGTCTTCCTGGACGGTAAGAAACGAAAGCGAGGCTCTGACATGATTCATAATTGCAGACCTGGTGAGATGGGACCAGCAGGAGCTCCTGGAGCCCCAGGAGAGAAGGGCAAGGCTGGAGCACCTGGAGCCCAGGGACCTCCAGGAGACGCTGGAAACCGCGGTATGTTACAGTAACAGACCATGAGAGTTTCGTCTCAGGACCTTACGGAAAGCCTGGCCCTCCTGGTTCACAAGGTCAGGAAGGAAAGGCCGGAGAGACGGGCGCCTGCGACCATTGCCCAACGCCACGACTCCCGCCAGGCTACTAGACCAGCTCGTTATAACCATGTGGCTATGTTCCTTTCTTACTTCTTCGTTGTTTTCTTTTTCATTCACGTCTTTGACTTCTTTTCTTCACCAGTCTTTCAAACTATAAGACCGCTTTGAGCTCACGGCTTTGAGAATAATTTGCAAACACTCAACGAACTTTAAGAACGAAGGAAGTAATTCCAAAGCTGCATGACTACACATTAGGAAACATTTCTGCAAACTTTATCTATCAAAAGCTTGAATCGTACACGAAATCCTCGTGAGCTCATTGCGAGTCTCAAGTTTGTCTTTCATGACCTTTACCGCCCTCAGAGTCCTTTCTCTTCTCTCATCTTCCCCAGTCTGAGTGGTGCCCTCGAGCTTTTCAGGCTAATTTATTGTTTTCCTTCTTTCTCTTCTTTCTCTTCTTGCCAGTCAACCTCTGCCAGGCTTTCCATGACTCCCTCCGACAGTGTGTAATAAAAGTGGATTTATTCAATTTTGTTGTTGAAGAACACAAAATAAGGCTTCTCGTTTCACGCGAAAGAATGAGCAAAAGAAGGGGATATGTGTGGATTCGACTCCGGTGACGTTTCTTGAAAATATAATTGAAGTGAATCATAGAGCGGAAGACAGTCTTCACGACGGGCCCGAAGCCTTCTCGATGTACTGCTTGAATTCTGTAATCGCCAGGTTAGAAACTGCACCATTTTGAACGAAGTTGGTGACAGATATGACAAAGCATTATGGACGATGCTCTGGCTACATGACTATGAAGTGAAACACACTGCAATCTATCAACGAAACCATTCGGATCCTTCGTCTCATTAGCTGCTGACAAACGCGTCATTATGACATGACCGTTTTGAAACACGTCAAGAAACCTCGAAAATGGCTCACCCTCGAAGGAGATCTTGGCATCGCCGTCCTTGTCCGCCTCCTTGATGACATTGATGAGGAACTTGAGATTCGTCTTGAAGATCGGGTCTTTCTGGTCAGCCTACAACATTCACTTCTTTTGTTGTCTTTTTCATCTTTCGGACTCTGTCCACCATGGCGAACTGTTGAGTGGGAGGTTTTTCTTGGAAGTCGTGACGGGGGACCCTCGAGACGCGCTTGTTTGTTAGCGAGTAAAGAGGACGCATGAGGAAGTGCCGACCACGAGAGAGGGCGAAGAGAAAGAAGAGAAGGGGAAGAGTCTGTCTCACAAAAAGGCCCAGACACGACGCTTCTTTAACGAGTCAAGAGTTGTGAAACCTAAGCCGGCCCAGTTTATCTTTTGTCGGAGTGATGAGCAATACTGGAAAATCAGTCTTGCGTGGCACATCCGACTAAAATTTGATGTTTCAAAACGCTTCAGCTTATGAAAGTTTACAAACTTTGGAAGTTCTTCCCAGAAAAGCACTTGCGTCCCTACCAATTGCAATTTTCTTCATCAAAGAAACATATCGACATTGAAATGCTTTCAGTTCGATTTTCTGCACAGGACAGCGCATCACTGAATGAAAACGCTCTTATCACCTGTTTGAATTCTTCACCGAGAAACCGATGGCTTTTTGATGAGCTCAATTTAGACAACAAGTGAGGCAAGAAAATTGCATAAACCTTCTCGGCGCCGAGGAGCATGCAGATGACGTCCTCACGCGAGATGTAGCCGCTTTGGTCCTTGTCGTGCTGCTGGAACATCTCATGGAGCTCGTGGTCTGAAAAAGCATTCTCGTGACTGACTCGAGTCGGCCTCCCCCGAACCGTTCTTCGATTATCTCTCGTTGTTGTTTCCGAGAACTGTTTCTCCTCAGAAAATGGCGCCCCAAGTCTGTTGCGAGTCAAATATTTGCGCCTTTTTGTGCGGGGCACGAGGGGGGGGGGGGGGTGTGAACCGGCTTAGAGGCGCCCGCCTGTGTAACTACCGTCTTGCAGCTTTTGGATCCCGAAAAAACAAAGGTGTTTCGCTCAAATGGTAATATTGTTGTAAAGAAAATACTCTCGCTAAAAGCGGGGATTGGCTTTTTGTGACGAAGCCACAACGACAAAAGGAATGCGACAAAATTCTAATGCTTCCTTGAAGCATTTCATTTGCAAAACACGTTTGTTTCACAAGAAAGAACTATAGAGAGAATTGGAGTGTCAACGCTGTCTTGCGCATTTTCCTTTTTATCACTACAATTTCACAGATAAACATTGAAACACGAAAGAAGTCAAAAGTAGCCTACTCCAGGTGGCCATAGTTGTGGATGAGAGGATGAGAAGACGAGCGACTTCGGTCTTTCGAGCAGAGAGGACTGTTCGTCGAGGGACGAAGACTAAGTGGCCCGCCCCCTCCCCCCGCTTCTTCTTCTTCTTCTCCATCGTCGCCTCGCTTTTCCCTCGGCGTTGTCTTGGCTTCCTCCTATTTGTTGTTGCGTTACGACACAGTCTCTCTCTCGGCTCTCTCGGGGGGTGGCCCTCGAGGAGAAGGCAAGGAATCTGTCTCGTCCTCCCTCCTCCTCCCTCCACTTCCCTCGCCAACTCTCTCGCCGCCATGCGGACTCTCGTGGTCTCAAAGGGATCTCGGCGCCGAATCAAGACGATGGAAAAAATTTCGTTGACTGCGGATGATCAGGACAGTCACAGGAAGAAGAAGTTGTGAAAATGTGAGTGAATCACCGAAAAGCAAATGAGTTTCGAAAGCATGGAAAGTTGGCGAGAATTGGATGACATGCTAGTGGATTCATTGGTAAAAGGAGAAAAGAAAGAAAAAGTGGAAGTGAAGATTGTGGAAGCTCGTTGAGAACAGTTTCACGAAAAATGTGAATGCTCTTAAAATGAAGACAACTTGATCTCATCAAAGTCCGCGCTGAATCTTGGAACCCGCACAAAAAACTACCATTGGAGTCAATGGCACACATGCACATGAGATTCATTGGAGAATAGTTAGTGAACCTTCACTGGCTAGTTAATGTTCCATTTAGTAACAGCACAAACCGATAGGTTTTGGAGTTTTCTCAATGCCGGTCGCTCCATTTTTCAGGTAATCTGCTGAGAGTTCTCCCCGCGTTGGAAGTCATAAATTCGTAGTTCTGTTGGTGATTTGTCTGCTCTCACTGGACTGTCATTTGTGTATTCTTCTCTCCGTGTTCCGTTCCAGTTTCATTGTTTTCCCCTTCGCTTGGTCTCCAGCACGAATCTCATTCACACAAACACTAAATCAACTTGTGTATGCTCATCTTCTATCAGAAAAAACATTCATTCGCTTGTCTCGCTTTCTCTTCCGCCAACTTTTTGTCTGCTTTTCCTTGGCTCAGCGGATAGATTCTAGTCATAACCGGCTCTTCTTGTCTCGTGTGTCTCTCGTGTGGCTCTTGCCAGCAGCCTCCTCTTCATCCTTCTCTCTATTAGCTTCTTTCTCCACTCAAAGAGCCTATTTCCTGCATTGCAGGGGCAGATCCTCACAGACGAAGAAGCGTGGCCCGCGTCGCTCCAAGCCCGTGTGGTCTGCCGCGAGGATGTGTTTGCCCGAGACTCTTGACACTCGAATGCGCGCGCCTTCGCCTCCCTCCATCTGGCTGCTTCTCCCAAAGATCCACGGGACTCCTCGATGAACCTTGGATGAAACTGCGTGTTGAACCTGCATACTGAACCTGAAACAAGCAACAAAGATTAAGATTGCTGAGTACATGCCACACTAGAAACTTAATAAATTGAAGAAGGTTTCACTGGCCGAGGAGTGATCCGAATCAATGGTCCGAAAGTATGCATTTGCAGCGAAACAGAGGCAAGTCGTAAATGGAGTTTCACATTCGAAGTGCAAAGCTTTGAAAAGCTCCGAACTGTCGAAAAAGAGCGAAGACGAGAATGGATGCTTGACACGCCAGAACGGAACGCTGAAAAGCCGACGACGACGACGAGCCATTGAAAGCGGAGAGGGACCAAAAGCAACGAGGAGGACGGCGAAGAAGAGGAGGGGAAGGAGGCTGAAGGGGGCCTCGACCCTCCTCACGCAACGGCCGGCGCCCCTCTCCTCCCTCGCTCGATGGCCAATCCATATTTGCCTCGAAGGCGCTCGCCTCCCTCCGGCGCCAGCTCGCCTTCAGCACGTGCCCTTTTACTCTTTCTCACGACTTTAATGGCGCGAATTTTTTTCTCATCGGGTCTTGCTTCCTAAAATGCTTCAATGATCTGTTTTAAAGTGACAAGAAAGAATGGAGTAATGATGAGACGGCAAGCTGTAGAAAGATAAAAGAAGTAATTGGCATGCGTTTCATTCATTACGATTGTTGAAAGCAAAGAATCTTCTCCTTGTCATTCAGGCACTTTGAACATTGTATATTGTTCATTTTCACAGAAGCACGTTCAATGCTTCAGCTAAACAGGAAGGCGTTGATTGTTTACAATATGCTATTTCCATCGGGAAACTGACGAGAGTTTTGCAGGCGCTCGCCCCGAGATGACGATGGAAGCGGCGCTTCACTCGATGGGCGCCTCGGCAAAGGCCGCTGCAGTCAAGGAGGCCGTCAAGCACGCTCAAGGTGAGGACGCTCTCGAGAAGTCTAATTATATGAAGCGATTCGTTGTTCCCGATGTTTATACACGAACCTTAGTTCACAGTTCATGAAAAGGCATTCCAGAAGCTTTGAAGAACGAGCGCGAGAAGAAAGAGGCGTCACCTTCGTATGTACGAGAGAAGTGTCTCACGGCCATTGAGCTGGCCTTTGATCACGGACCTGAGAAGGCGCATCAAGCAGCCATTGAAGCAGTTCAGGTGAGTCCTGGAGAGTGTTTTGCCATGTGCTTCAAACCTTTCTCTTGAAGTTATCAGAAAATCACAAACAATTTTGCGCCGTGCACGTGGGTTATCGCCCCCGGCGCGAAGCGCCGGGGGAAGTTTCCTTTGGTCGGGCACTTTTACTCTCCCTCAGATCTGAAAACTTC
>JAQIXL010000240.1:0-41462 GCA_034700245.1 Poikilolaimus oxycercus
CCCTCAGCGTGTGGCGAGGGCGACGGCCGTCGGCGGCTCCTCTCCGGCGGATGATGAGGGCGGCGGTGGCGGAGAGCATCGGAGAACACGACCGGTCGATGAGGACGAATGATGTGAAGACCCTGGAGGCCCTCCAGGCCCTCGAAGACCCTGGAGGCCCTCCAGGCCCTCCAGGGTCTTCACATCATTGGAGAGAGGGCCTGGACGTTACCAGCTCGAAACTATGGTAGACCCTAAATTTGTCAAAAATTCTGAAATCGTCAGAATCCATGCACGTTTTTGTGGCATTGACGGCAAAAAAAGCCGTACCGAAACGCAGTTCAGCAGCTTTGTTACAAATTCAAGTTTTTCATTCGGCAAGTGGCCTTGAAGTAAAGCAATGTTTCTTCCAGAGACATGCCTACAAAACTTCTCTTTATGGACGATGGCATAAGGGGCGCTTCTGATGTCTATCCGTCAGATGGTGTGATGGAAGAAATGATGCATGTTCGATATTGACAGAATAAATGGTTCGTGTCTTCCAAAGAATAGAAAGCTGCTGGATAAGTATGTACCTCGATCATCTGCATTCTTTACCTTCCTTTACTATGCAATATTCACTCGAGTTTGTTTTTCATGTTTTTGCGAAAACCCAATTCCAAAGAGAGAGTTCGAACACGGAGAGACCCCAACAGAAACTACTTACAATTAGTGTTTTTTTTCGTCTTCTTGGCTTTCTGATCTTAAAAAGTATTCAGAAGTCACTCAAATACTCTAATTGCAGCTCCATCTCTTAACCTGTATTCTCAAGCTGTGTCTTTGAAAATAGTTGGCCTTTCGACCTACGCCCCCGGGTATAACTTTTTGACCCGAAAATTGCACGGTAGCCGAAGCAAACTATGCATTGTAAACATCAGGAAGTTTTCTTTCGTCACGTTCAATTTCCCAGAAAAGTGCAAAAAAGATTACGCGTAGGCTGAAAAAGAGATTGAAGATTTGGCGCAGAATGGAAGGTACTACGCATTCGCCCGATTTTGGGCTCTTCAAAGAAAATTTTGATTTCGCCTATGAGCGTCCTCTGTGGCTTAGTATTTTCACTTCGACGCTCTCTTTTGCAAGCACGATTATTTTTGGATTCACTACCTCTATTGTTCTTCGTAAGACTCCTGCAGAGCTCCGTCCGCATTGCTGGTTCATTCCTATGTACCTGGTGAGCATTATCCCACTGCGTCTCAAGAGAAGATTCAGACAGCATCCTTTCTTTATGATATCCAAATGTTCACGCTTTCAAAGTTTGTTATCTTCGCTCCACTTGTTGCGTTTCAACCAACCGGAATATTCACCACCGTTTTTCAAATTGAAGCTAGAGTTCAAGCGGTAAGAAGTGAGACGAAGTCTTAAGTTTGAGGCTCTGATGATTGTTCTTATGTGCCTTCTTATCACAGCAACAACATCGCTATTCGTCTTCCGTTGTCAGGTTTGTTTGGGACATAAAGGCCCAATTTCAGTTGGGATTGCCGGATTCCCCAATTCCCGTATTTGCCTCATTCTTAGAGACCGAACGGTCGTTATTACGGGAATCGGGGAATCCAGCAATCCCAACTGAAATTGGGTCAAAGTAGCCAAACGCTTGCAGTACATTCTTGGAGACAGCTCGCTTCTTTGGTCACATCCACGTCTCTTCGTCACACTAATGACTGCAGTCAATGTTGGAGTGCCGCTATTCATGGGCGCATTTCTCTATTTGTCCAGTCCGAGCAATGAACTTCTCTCTCTGTTCTTGTACAACGTAAATTGCGCAACCGAGACCGTCGCATATCATTTCAGTTTTATCCTCCGGCACTTCCGCTATTCAAGTCGGGCACAGGCTTTTTTGTACTTCACGCTTTTATGCTCCCGGATTTCATGCCCTTCGCTTATACTTTTAATAGCCTCTTCATCATAGCATTCATCGTAAGTGATCCGGAGGTTGGATGCGGCCGTTTAGGCTGGCACTATTTCCAATCTACTTACGATGCACCTTTTAAACAGCGGCATGAAGCGCCATTTTCTCACAGACGCTGCATTTCGCTTGCGTCGATCGACACTTCGCGGCTTCGTTTTGCTCGTAATTGACTTTTGTTTCATTTAGCCTCCTTCTTCATTGTAAATTGTTGACTAGTAAGTAGTCGCTACCTAATATCTCGAGGTTTCAGTTGGCGGTTTCAGGCGCTTCAGCAGCGTCAGTAAGCAAAAAAAAAGTCTAAAAAATCTTTGACGATTGTCCGCAGAATAAATCAAGATGCCGTTAGGAAAGTTACTGAAGCGCCTGAAGCCCCCGGGAGCCCCCAAAGACCAGGAAGCCCCTAGTGTTCAGGTGAGTCTTCCGACGTTTCTTCTTGCCCCACCGTGCGCAATGCTACTGTGGGTCACGTGGTTTAAGCCTGTTCGCAGTTATGGTAAGAATAAGTTTCAAACTAGGTCTTCAATAACTTTTAGAATCAATGAACATCGTTGTGGCTTTGACGGCATTTCATGCTCCCGTCTCTTGTATTCTCACACTGGTTCTCATAAAGCCGTATCGCAAGGCAACTGGGAGGCTTTTCCGCACTCTCAATGATTTTCTGCAGTGAAGTCATCTAGCCAATCGAAATCGTGTTCTTCAGAAGTTTGTCGACCAGTCTGCTCCTGGCTACGGGAGGCATCGCCGGCGTTTCGGACTTTAAACTATCCGAAGCTGCAATGAACGACAGTATGCGCGCTAGATACTGACGGCAAATTGACCTTGGCTGGAATGCGATTCCAAAATTGTGTGATCTTACCGCCTTTTCTGAATATGAAGGCAATGCGAAACAGAGTGGCAGAGTGTAAAAAAACCTAACAGGCCTACATAGTTATGCGTCACATTCTTCCTTGTTTGTGAACACATTGTTAGCGATAAAATTTCAGGAAACAATAGTCTTGCAGTGCAATGACTTTGTTTGTATTGAAAACTTCAAAGTGATTATTCACGACGAATAGTGAATTTAGAATGTGCCGTACTACGTCTTCAGTTGGAGAGTCGCAGATCATCTCTTGTGAAAAATGTTCCATGTGTTGAAAATGTGACGGGAGGCACAATTTTGTGTGACCAACCCAAGTGATGCGTTCATTGCGAAATCAGCCATCATCTTCCTTCTATTCGAAGTTCTCCATACTTAAGCAAGCCCGAAATCATTTTGTCGTTGAAACGAGCCCCATTGTCACTTCGGCATTTGAAAGGGCAGTTTTCTAGCTGAAACCTCAAATTTGATGTGATCAGTGGGAAGACGGCTTAATAACGGTCTACGAAGAAAATGATGACGCGGCTGAAGTTCTCTAAGGCAAGTCGTCTTGTGACTGAAACTTCTTTCCTTGTTGAAATTTGTCTCCAATGTTTTCCGATGAAGGTATTTTGGATAGGAATATCAATTTCAACTACACACGTCCATCCTTCATCGAAAGCTTTACTGAAACAACATCGCTTCTTACTGTTCTAATCAATGCTTTCAATTTCTATCTCATCATTTTTAAATCGCCAAGTGAAATGAGACTGCATCGCTGGTTCATTTTAGTCTACTTGGTAAGCGTGAAGGCGAAGAGAAACTCGACAGACGGCCTCGTTTGCTTATGACCTGCAAATGTTCACTCTGTCGAAGCTCGTTCTCTTCTCGCCGCTAATTCTCATCCAAACGACAGGGCCGCTTTCAACATTGTTTCACATACCGGCCGAGATTCAAGCTGTACGCAAGAGACGCCGTTCCGAAACGTTTCAGGGATGGCTAGCAGGCACAATGTGTCTAATGGCTACAAGCTCAACGGCGATGTTCTTTTATCGATGCCAAGCTTGTCTTTCAAAACAAACAAAAGCTTCAGTTTCAGATATTTTTACGTGCCGGATCACCGTACAAACTTGGCCCGCGAGCTTTCTTCGTCGTGGTAACTTTATTCATCGTCTTTCCTCCAGTTGTCGCCGCTGGGATGATTTATCATGCCGCTTCTACACGGAAAACGCTTGATCCATTTCTTCTCAAAGTAATATTCACGCCACAAATACTGTAGAGATTTCAGTACTATTCAAGCGCCGAGCAGCTGCTTTCGTCTAATTGCGGTCTAGTGCTATTTCACGATGCCACCTCTGATAGCTTCAAGTTCATAGGGTGGACTTATGCAGGCTTCATTGTTGTCGGAATTTTGGTATGAAGTTAGTGCAGAACGAACGAAATTTATAGCTTGGAATTTCATTTGCCATCTTAACTTTGGTGATTATGAATCGAAATCTCCGCCGTCATATCGTCACGGAAGCGGCTCATCAAAGCCACATGGCTATTATTCGAAGTCTCATTTTATTGGTAAGACAATGAAGCTTCAAATTGAACTCTGCCAGATTGCCCTTCCCGTCATTTCTCTCGTACCACCGGTTCTCATCTTCATGATTTCTTCCATAGTAAAGCCCGTCAATGTGCAACGTGGGTTAAAAAAATACTTCTTTGTTCCTTTTTAACATAAATACCGTTTAGAACTGGTGAATACAGCCATAGCGTGCACTTGTCTACACGCGCCATTTTCGAGTATCTTGACTGTCGCACTGACGAAGTCGTATCGAATATCTGCTAAGCGACTCATCGCGCGATGTGTCTTGCGCCTCTTTCGACAACAAGTTCAAGACTCCGAAAAAAGCAAGTCGTCGGAGCCAAAAGTGTGGGTTTGGTGAATTTTCTACGAGAACCACAAAAGCTTTCAATCTCAACGTTTTCTTCAGAGCCGTGTATTCTACATCGCCGCACCGCTCGCTCTACACGCAAGCCGGACGCGACATCGCCCCCTTCCTTTTGTACCTGAGCGAGCCGTCGTCCTTCCATTCACAGCCGTAATCCATATCGAATAATGCACATCGTTGAATGGAAGATGTTGGCATGCATGGAACTACCCCGAAGGCTCGCAGTCGTTCAAATGTCTCTCAATAAATAGTTGGCGGGTGAACGAATAAGCATGACAGTCACGACCGATCTATGAAGCATTGTTGGGGGAGGTGGGGGTGTGGGGCATTATACGTCCTGTAGTTTCTTTGAAGCAAAGGCCAAAGGGTACCGATGTCACTAAATTTTTCCGCTTAAGTGATTGCAACCAGCTCTTCAAGTAAGATTTCAGTTTCGAAAGCACAGACGCATGCGTTCCCTTTAAATTCAGGGAAGCGCAGAGTTGCTATCCATTTTCACATTTCCATTATATTATATTGCCTGTGTTCTCAAGGCAAAAGACGTTACAAAGTTCTAATGAGCGATATTGTCGCGTGGACGCAAGCTCGTCCCGGCCTCTGGGAGTCGAACATCAACTTCAACTACACCCGACCTCATGGCATCGAGATCTTTACCGAATGTGTATCCATGGTCACTATCTTCATCAACGTTTTGGTTTTGTACTTGATTGTGTATAAAACACCGCCGGAGATGCGGACACATCGATGGTTCATTGCTTACTACCTGGTAAGCAATAGAGTTCAAAATCAAGTTCTCTAGGCGTCCTCTTTCTTCTACGATATTCAGATGTTCCTCCTGTCGGACTTCGTCATCTTCTCTCCGTTGCTACTGATACAGACGCGCGGGCCCCTCTCCACTTGGCTTCACATTCCAGCCGAATTCCAAACAGTCAGCCGCCGCCCTGAAGCCCTTCAACTTTTTAGAGTTGTCAAGTTTGCTCGATTTTGCTCATCGCAGCTTCAATTACATCCGTGTTTTTCTACAGATTTCAGGCTACTTCACGACGACCTTTAAACAAATTTAGTTATTCTTACCGCAAAACTCTATCTTAAAACTTCCAAAAAGCGTGTTTTACACGCTCGTTGTTCTGGGAAACACAACAGTGCCACTTCTAGTGGCCGTTCTTTTTCACTCAATGTCATCGAATGGAAGGGTGCTGAAGAAATTCATCCAGGAAGTGCTTGCAAATCAATGTTTGTCGGATTTTCGCAGATCTATCCCAGCGCCCTACCGCTACTGAGCTCGTCTTATGGTCTTGTGGTTATTCACCCCTTTATCTCACCTCTATATTGGTACGTCACGTGGGCTTTTTCAACACTTGTGGTCGCCGCCACCTTCGTAAGTTTTGATTACTAGATTTAGCGCTATAGCGAGTTCAGGGCTCCATCTTCTTCGGCCTTTCAACGTTGGGCATTCTAAATTTCCACATGAAACCCCAGATTGCGAATCCGGTCATGCTGAAGGCGCACGCATCAGTTGTTTGCGGTCTAGCGCTATTGGTACAAATTCAAGTGCAAATGCCAGATGTACCCATTTAGTCCGCCGTTCCCCTCATCTTTCTTGCTCCACCAGCCCTCATCTTGGTTTATGTCGTCACTCGAAAGCCTCTCCAGAGCACGGGTATGTTCTTTGAAGTCGGGCATGCCTTGACCCTTGCACACAGAGAGCAAAATACTCTGCTTACAGAATTGGTCAATATTTCAATTGGCTTGACATGTTTACATGCGCCGACTGCTAGCATACTGACAATCTTCATCACCAAAGCCTACAGAAAGGCTGCACTACAACTTCTTTCACTTCCTCGGAATTTTTTCGTCGGTCGCGATTTACCTGTGGAAAGGACGTTTCTTCCTGCTTCCATTCGAATGTGCGTTCATAATCTCGATCAGGATGCAGACAATAAGCGAAGGGTACAATTCTTAACGAACCAATTGGAAGTCTAGTGGTATGATTTAAGGTCAAAAGTGGGCTTTTGGCTGAGGTTCCAAAATAAGGTTCAACTTGTGTGTCCAGAAATGAACTCACAACATTTATCTGCACTCAATATAACACGACACAACAAATAATGAGAGGACGAACGAGGGAAATAGGGACAAGCAACCGCTTGTCGCCCGAGCGAAATCAACTCTGAATAAAAGGGAGCGCCAGCAAAGAGAAAGGGCAAGGCGCGCACCGCGTGCGTGCCGAGATGAACTAAGCTGGGTCAAAAGGACACGAAGGGAAAAGAAAGCTACAAGGGACTGGGTTTGCCTTGTTAGAAAGAAGAAGAAAGAAATGAAAGAACAAGATGCTAAGGTCAGGCGGTCTCAGGAAGGGAGCCGGGAGGAACTCCCGACAAACCCCTTGTAGAATATTTTCCAATCGCTTACAAGAAAGGCCGCCCGAAGACGTCGCTCGATCCTTTACGCCCCCGAATGTCGCAATCGAGTTACAACGATCAACAGCATCGACGCAGTCCGGCGGTACTCTTGATGTCGGACAAAATAAATCTAATAGCTAGCAATCCCTCATGCCGCTTTTCTTTGTAAACTCATCATATGTGTGCGTTAAAATCAAATACAGTTTTTTTTTCTGAATGGAGATCGAAGAACCCGCTAATATCAACAACTGATAAGATTCTAGAGGGTAAATGTATAGTGATAGAAGTCGACGGTGTCACTCGCTGAGGCTTGATGCCACGTTACAAGATCACCGCCAGTCGTAAAGAGCGCCCCTTGAAAGTACCCTTCGAGGTAGAAGACGTACGGGTCTCTGTGGAGCTTTAGATGAAAGCCGTGTATACTCACTTCTTGCTGCCCGGCTGTTTGACGACAAGGCGTTTTGTACTGGGAAATTTAGAGTCCGGTACGGCAATGCCTGCGGCTATGCAACTGTCGGCTGACGATGAATGGGCTAGAGTCGACTGCACCGTTTCAGGTATCGTCTCAGCAGCCGACGTTGCTGAAGCGATTACTAGTGATCCCGTAGTACTGATTGATGCGAAGCAATTAGCCGACGTATTGAAGCCCGGCGAAGCGGCAACGAGATTCAGATAAAATGAATCGTTTGTTCTTGTTGAAATCTATAGAGTTTTTAGTTTCTAGGACGCAGTCACCGGCGAATCCACGCTGTACGTCGAATGATCGAGAAGTTGAGAGGGGAGATAACGCATGGATACGCCAAGATTGGTAGTAGTCAAGTCTTTCTTGCAGGATTCGAGACCAAAACCTGTTGCTGTCCCGTCACGTAATACAGAAAAGCCACATCTGTCTTGTAGGCTTGTGTAAATTATCTGAGTGGTTCTCACTCGGAAACAGGCTTAACGTACCGAATTTGCGCAAGCGTAGACGTTGCAGTTCTGGTTGGTGGCGCCTCTTTGGCAGCAGTTGATTGTGGACAAAGGTTGACAAATCATTGAGTCGCATTCCGATGCTTTAAAATCGAGAACCTAGCATCAAAGTTGAAGAAAATAAAGAAGTAAGAAGTACCGTTATTTTATCAACTTCACATTGCGACATTCCGGATGGATCGCAGGGATCGTCGTGGAAAAGGTAGTGTGTCGGTGTGGCTGATCGATTTACACTACAAGCTCTTTTTGGAAAAAATAGCGCTCACAAGTAAAATGCAGCCTGCGGAGAGTTTTGCACAGTCACGATGAACGTATTTGTGTCACGAAATGGAGTCATGTAGAGGATCTGAACTGGCGAGCCAAAGTTCACAGCATAGTGATCACGAATTTGAACACCAGGAGGCGGCGAAGGCAAAATTGGCGGCGCCGTACTGCCCGTTACATCTGAAATGAGATTTTCCTTTTGCAGCAGCTAACCAGTACCTTTGCTGCTACTGGATTTCTTTGCGACGAATACAATCACTCCAATAATAGCGATCACAGCGACGACGGCGATGAAAGCGCCCGTTATGATAAGAACGCGATGTGTCTCCCAAAATGGTCTTGGCGCCGGCTTGGGGTAAGCAGATGTTGTTAACGAGCTTGGTGGCTATAACTATAATTTCTAATGAAAATGTTTTACTGACATATACAGAAGGGTCGGCGGCATAGATATCAATGCTATCCACGATTGGAAGTTGACTGCCGGGATCCAAGTCCGGTTTCTTCTTCTTCTTCTTGTCTTTGTCTTTTGCCTTGCCTTTCACAGGCAACGCCAAGCCGTCGTCGCGTTTTCTATCCGTTTCCAAATATACATGACCTTCATAAACATTAGCCGGCGCGCTAGGCAAGGCGTTTGATTCCGGTTTCTCCATCTGAAAGCGTTTTATTGAAAAGGCGCGGAAAAAATCTTGAAGCGTTGCACGAGCTGGCAAGAGGTGCGGGTGGGGGACTCCACGGCTGATAAGCGTCTCATGTGGGTAGCCTCGGTCGATAGTATAACCCCCATCAAAATTCTTGTCGGCGAAAAGCTTACTCATCTGGATTCCACCTACTTCCTCGCTTTCAATCATAAGGTTTAAAAAGGTTCTTTTATATCAGCAGCACTGACAATAAATATGAGGTCAGCCAATGCAAAGGCGGTGCGGCACGCTAATTTCTGGTTTTTCTCGATGTTTCAAGCAAACATTTTGTCCTCAACGAACTTTACAAAGTTTTATTCTTGGCCGGGGAAGCGAGGCCAATGGAGACCGCACGAGGAGGCTACTTGCGGGTGCCGCGCTTCTTCGCCGCCTCGAGCATCTCGTCCTGGAGCTGCTCCATGATCTCTAGACGGCAGTGCGTGATTCCCTGAAAACTTTTTGTCCAGCACTTTTTCGTCCCTGCCTTGAGGTCGAAGAAGACGGTGTTCTTCTTCCAGTAGTCGTTCCTAACGCGCTCCCAGTCCCAAGGAGCCACCGACTTGCTACGGTCCAGCCACACTTCCACCTGCACTCTCCTCCGACTTTCTGTGAGGCCACCTTTCCGAAGCTGTAGACCGTGGCTAGACCAAAGATGGCGCATAGCCAAGCCGTGAGGACGAAGAGCGGGTACACCTGCACGCATTTGCATGCATCTCAGACAGTCTGGCCACCTCATAGGCGTGGCCGAGGCGACGGAAGAAGAAGCGCCAGGGCGTATCGCCCAGCTGCACCGGATTCGGCTTTGACGGATCACGCGACGTGTTGCGCTCATAGCGGACGACACCGCCGCTCACTTCGACTTGCTTGGCGGGCACACAGCGGACGGCAGACGTGAACGCCCCACGCAGCGACGCCGCCGCAAAGCGGGCCGTCAGGCCGATACGGCCACACACGAGCTGCGAAGTCATCTCTGCCGGAGTGTCGAGGGAGCCGCCGAAGAAAACTCACCGTTCGCTGGACGCTGGGACACTGGTTGTGAGGAGCGGGAGTGAGCAAATTTTTTCATCACTTGCAAGATTTGAATTGACCGAGAGAGCACTTTTGTTTGAATAAGACTGATGTGCAAAGAAAAGGCAAAGAATTTCGCTTTATGAACTATTCGTCGTCGTAACAGCAATTCATTTGTGTGTCGCACAAATAACACATGCCCCATGGGCTGTTTTTTATGTTCTGTTTGTGTGTGCTACACGGCTTGACCGTTTATTCCGGTATCGGAGGGAGAGGGACCCGGAAGGCATCTACTTCCGCGTGCCGCGCTTCTTGGCCGCCTCGACCATCTCGTCCTGGAGCTGCTCCATGATCTCCAGCCGCCGGTGCGTGATTCCCTGAGGTCGTTTCCTCGTCACTTTCGTCTCAGCATGCCTCGCGGTCGAAGAAGAGCGTGGGCTTCTTCCAGTAGCTGTTCCGGATACGCTCCCAGTCCCAGGGCGCCACCGGGTTGCTGCGGTCCAGCCACACCTCCACCTGAAAGAGATTCTCTGTTTGCTCAGATTGGTGTGCCTTCTCGAAGCTGTTGTACGTGGCGAGGCCCAGAATGCCGATGAGGAAGGCCGTGAGGAAGAAGATCGGGTACACCTATACCCATTTGCATGCGACTCAGACAGTCCGGCCTGACCTCGTAGGCGTGGCCGAGCCGCCGAACAAGGAACCGCATGGGCGTGTCGCCCGGCTGCGCGGGATTCGCCTTCGACGGATCACGCGACGTGTTGCGCTCGTAGCGGAAGAAGCCGACGCCCTTCACGTCGACCTGCTTGGCGGGCACGCGGCAGGCGGCCGACATGGACGTGCTGCGGAGCGAGGCGACCGCGGCAAGCCGCGTCGGCAGACCGAGGCGGCACACGAGCTGCGAGTTCATCCCTGCCGAGGAAGAGGCAATGAAGGAGGACCGCCGAAGACTAACCGCTCGCTGGGCACCGGAGAGAGACACTGACGGAGAGCTTCGGATTTCAAATGGGCGTTGACTTGCTCACTTGAAATAATGGCTATAATTGGGATTGTCTGGAATTGTATGGGAATGAGTTCTCTAATTCATGCTGTAATTCTTCTGCAGAACGAGCTTTTTCTGCTTGTTCGTTGTACCCAGATGATCTGCGATGCACCTTTGCCATCAAAGTCTTACAATTAGACAATGCCAAGTAGAACGCCGATTACTTTCCTCAGAGCCTGGAGGTTGCCCTATTGTTTCAAGCTCCGTTAGTGTCTGTGAGCAAGAAATTTCAAGCAACTTGGCGTGTCGCCTTTTGTTTCTCGCCCGTTTTTCAACTCGTGCTCGTCGTCGACCCGTCACAATAGCGGAAGGTGACGGTTTCATTGTTCTCGAAGGCACGCAAGGGCCAGCTAGTGGACAAGGAGCACGGGCAGGCAGCGGGCGAAGAGGACCTTGCACGCGCATCACTTGCAACCGGTTTGCATCGCCGACAGCGACATGTCGTCCCTCGTCGTTGCTTGAGACTTTCCTCCTCTCCAAAAATAGCAACAACGAGAGTGAAACGCAGACGCTGAATGGGCTCTCTTCACATGGTAGGAAAAAACTTACCAGAGTGTTTCTATAGAGGAATTTTTTTTCTTTGGCAACCCCTCGTTCCCTCATCAAGAGTCCGATACATTCTTGGCCGTTTCATGCCAGTTCGGAGCTCATGGGTGTTGCCGCCACCGTCGTTGTCGCCGCCCTGAGCGGCACGTTAACTCATTTCAGATTACAGTTTTCGGTTTCGAGTACAACTCTCACAAGGTAAGAGAGAGAAAGAGAGAGGGAGCAGGAAAATGAACGAGTTGCGCTAAACAAAGACGGGTGGGATTCGAAAAAAGCCTCTCTGGTCCCTCTCCCCTTCCGCTGTCCTTGCCAGCTCACACATCTACTACGCACTCTAAAGGACAGACGTGTGTATTGGGGTTTCAATTGTCTTGGCGTCCCCCGACCTGCCAGCCGGTCGACGGGGGACCAACAGGTCGCCCGCCCCCTTCGCTCACTAGTGGCCAGGCCACCATCAATTGTTGTGCCGGCGGCGGCCTGCCGAACCAGCACGGGTTTCAGCAACAGAGAAAACTGGAAAAACGGCAACAAAAAGCGGAACGCAGGCCTAGCGCGTACGGACGAGGGAGCAGGCGACGAGAGCGCGGGCTGACCCACACGACGGGGGCGCCCAGCTGAGGAAGGGGCGGCAAGCGGGGGAACTCCGGAAGGGTGCGACGCGCGACGCGCGCGCGGCACGGCGAGCCCCACGACGCGGGCGCCCCTCTCTCCACTCGCTAGTGTCAAGACCGGAATACCGCGTCGCCGAGACGCCAAGCCATATAATGCGTGCAACGGCGGCCGACGAGACAGTAGAGAGGGAGGATGTCCTCGGAGAAGTACCTCGTGGGCGTCGCCTCGCTGGCGACGGCCATCTCGGTCATCGCTGTGCTAGCCGTCGTCCCCTCCCTTTACTCAATCATCAACGAGGTCCATGATGAGGTTCTCGGCGGCGTGCAAGAGTTCCGCGAGCAGACCGATCGCGCCTGGACCGAGTTGATGGACGTTCAAGTGATGGTGACGCCGCCGTCGAGGCCCCGAGAGAACCCACTCGCCTCTCTCTTCCGTGAGCTTCCGCTTATTTGCATAAAGCTCTATTTCTTTAGGTGAGAAGCGTGACTCCATCAAGAACAAGCGCCAGGGTGGTCTGCCTTCGTGGTGCCAATGCGAAGTGACCAGGCCGACTTGCGCACCTGGACCACCTGGAGCGCCTGGTGCTCCTGGAGCTCCCGGAGCACGTGGAGAGAATGGAGCAAACGGAGCGCCTGGAGCACCCGGCACCGTTTCACAATCTTACTGTGCCGCCGCTGATACTAGCTGCATCCGCTGCCCAGCTGGACCAGCTGGTGCGCCTGGACCCGCCGGACCCGCCGGTCCTCCTGGACCTGCTGGCCGACCCGGATCATCTGGAGGCCCTGGACGTGACGGAGGACCTGGATCTGCTGGTGCACCTGGAGATGCTGGAGCTCCTGGAGCTCCGGGAGCACCCGGAAATGCTGGATTTCCCGGCCGCAGTGGTACGCGCGCCATTGGACGTCCTGGACCCCAGGGACCGGCTGGACAGGCTGGATTTGGCGGACCCGCCGGACCCGCTGGCTTCCCTGGAGCCCCTGGAGCCCCCGGAGCTGTTGGAGCACCTGGACCTGCCGGATTCCCCGGACTCCCCGGACGCGACGGATCGCCTGGCGCTCCTGGAGCACCTGGATACCCTGGAGCCCCCGGACCTCAGTGCCCTGGCCAGCAGGCTTGCGCTGCCGTTCTTCAAGCTAGCGGATACGGAGGTCAGGGAGGAAGCGCCGGTGTTGGTGGCGGAGTGGGATCGCAGGACAACAACGGGGGCGCCGGAGGTGCCGGTGGTCAAGGTGGCGGCTACAACGCCGCTGTCCAGGGCGGCAACCAGGCCCAAGACAACAACGGTGGTTACAGGAAACACTAAAAACATCACAATCTTCAATGAGCTTGCCAACAACTTCTCATCCACTGCCATGTTTATTATTGTTTTCGGTCGTTTGCTCTCTCCTCTCTCCGACCACCTCGTGCTTCTCACTCCCCTTAAAAATGTCGTCGAACGGCGGACAAAATAAAAGAATCTCATGTCCTCTGAGTGAAAAGTGAAACTAACGTTCCGCGTATGAGAAAGTGAACTCGCTGAGTGATTTAGTTTCTTTTTATTTGGTTGTAAGTGGGTGTTCGTGATGATGCGTGCAAGAGATCGTTTTGTTGAACAACGACTTCATATCGTGAAACGTCGTTGAGACGAGAGTGAGAAGGGCGTGAACTCAAACAGGGCGACATGCCGTCCACTGCTGAGTGATCCGTCACCATGAGGGCGACAGAGAAGGAAAGAGCACCTCTGCCATTGTGTCTGTGTGCTAGCCGTGGCAGCGCACTTGCTACTCTCCTCGCTTTTCTCGAATGGCTTGACGCTCTCTCGTCGATTGCCATCGCTGTCGTCGCCCGTCGCTGCCCGCACAAACACCCAATTCGATAGTCGCCTGTCCAGTTCACGCGGGCCACGGCAACAGCAAAGGGCCGATGGCAGCCGCCGTCGCCGCCGAAATGGCCCTGCTCACCGCCCGGACAAGAGACCGCTCCCTCCTCATGGATGCTAAAGGGTCTGGTGGGCAAACAACGCCGATTCACTCAGCGCGACCTTGAGTGACTGAAGAATAGTCAAGGGAGAAGCTCACGGAAGAGTTGTTCACCGTTGTTTTACGTGAACGACTTGTAGGCTGACATCGGTCATTACCTTGCTTTTAGTGCCTTCTTCGCAGTCAAAAAAAGCCGAACAGGAAACAGACCGAATGCGTTCTGATGCGAGAGGAGAACCGAGGGGCGACCTTGAATTTGAATTGTCCATCGGAAGTGACAAAGGCGAACAGCGGAACGACTTGTGGCCGTTACTGAGGGTGAATCGTGACGAAGGCATTAAGAAGATGCAAGAGGGGTGTCTTCCACTAGCTGTCTAAATGTGAGTCTCGATGCAGTTCTTATTCGTGAAACGAACCAACAAAAGCCTTTTCAGAAGCAGTGTAGGTCTTGTCCTCAACTTCATGTTCTGCCGGATCGAAGACCGGCTCGCGTGTGCGTCCGATGAACGCCAATCAGTGTGAGTGATCGAAATCGGAACGGAACGCCTCCTTGCTCCAGCCAACACGCCACACACCACGCACACCGCCCTCCGTGAACATGGAATGCCGTCCAACCGGGTCAGAAAAATCTCTTTGCGTGTATTTGAAGTTCATTATCACCAGCATCGAACTAAAAAGCTGTGCCCGACAGAAAAAAATCCACGTTGGTTTTCATTGTTGCAGACTTGTTCCGTCGACTGCCTGAATGAATCTCAGCCTTCCCTCTCCTTACGCCTGCAGGACGCGGCGCGCGCAGGCGAACGCGGAAACGTTGCGGCAACGAACACTACGTCAAGAAGTGGATGACAAATTGCCACGAACATCTCGAAGAACTATAGGTTTGTTTGATACTTCCTCCTTTCGGCAACGCAACTCACACGCGCAAATACGGGCGTACTAGGTCAAGCAGCTTTGAACTTTGGCCGATAAAGCAGTTTACCGCCACGTTCAAGAGTCACACTACACTCAGCTATTCATGGTTCTGACATGAAGGTTGAGTTCCTCGAGTACTCCGTCACAAATTCATCAGAAATCGTGTTAACCGGAGCTTACAGGTGCCTGGGAGACACACGCCATGTGGTCTAGTTTCTAGCTACTCATCCGTGCAAACCCGGGCATTCTAACATCATTCTACTAGGACGCCTCAGATTCACCTGTCCTGCTAGCAGACATCGAATCAAGCGCCGACCCGAGTCAGTCGTGTTGAGAGTCGTTTGTCTCGTTTCCATAATGGCGGAAGAAGACTCGGTGGCCACGTTTCTATTCTCGACCTCATTCTTCGGTCTTTTGGGACTTGGAATCAACATCTTCGGCTTGTATGTGATTTTCACGAAGTCATCAAGGGAAATGCGCAAATGCCGTGGCTACCTGCTGGCTTTTCACGTAAGACTTTTGAAATTGAAGAAAAGCTTCAATTGTTGAGTTTAGATCTGGCAGGCATCGCAAGACGTCTTGCTGTGTTTGTGTTTCCAACCCGTCATTGTTCTACCATTTCGCGGCATCTACCTCTGCGGACCATTCTTGACCATTTTCCACCTGCCTGTTCTATTCGTTCTTGTATGTAAACATTTGAAAGAGACCAAGACTTTTTCACAGATTTCATGTTCACTACAAACAGCGGGTGTGTGTTCCTCCGTCGTGGCGCTATTCTTTCATCGCCAGCAGCATCTGCTGCCTCAGACCTCGCCTTTCAAGGCTTCGCCGCGGGTCAGAAACCACGTCCACTAAAACAATTTGTGCTCGTTGTTTTAGGTGTTCAAGATCACAATCGTGGGTATCTATGCCTACTTTCTGCTTTCGGCTATCGGTTTCACCTGGGCTCTAGCGCCTTCATCGACGATGCGAAAACCGCTTCCCCCTCTATCGCCAACGCTCGAACGCTGTGAAATTTTGAGTTTCTCGCGAATTCATCATCGACTCTTTTTATTGCATGAAGTCACCTGCGTTCCGGTCGCCGTCATTTCATCCGTGGTTTGCACTTCATGCAAATCGATCAATG
Source organism: Poikilolaimus oxycercus (assembly GCA_034700245.1). Classification (NCBI taxonomy): domain Eukaryota; kingdom Metazoa; phylum Nematoda; class Chromadorea; order Rhabditida; family Rhabditidae; genus Poikilolaimus; species Poikilolaimus oxycercus. The sequence continues at coordinate 16,207 of JAQIXL010000240.1, forward strand.
GCCCCTACATAGGCTTTTGCCATTTCATGCCTTTGCATTCTACATACTCCTCGAGAGGATATGTCTGAACGGACGCGAACTGGACATTACGTCTTTCTTCGGCATCTTGTTGCTGAGGTATTTATTGAAAGCAAAAAAAAGGCAATCTTCAGACATCCATCCCGCTTGTCGTCGCGGTCTTGCCTCTGTGCTATGCGATTGTGATGGCTGATCGAGCTGAAATGTCTCAAAGCTTTGAACTCGAAGGTTTCTATCAGGCGCAAACAAACTGACAATAATTTTCTTTCAGTTCTGAACTACGTCGCTACCCTCTTCTACATGAGTCGTTCTTGGCTGGGTATGATCCTCACACTGCTTCTTCTTCGTCCGCTTCGACGCGGGGTTCTGAGCCTTGTTGACAACTTTACTCTCGAAGTACGGCCCGATGATCGGAATTTTCCATTGCGGACCATAAGCAGCGAATTGAGTATTATGCGGGTCTAGACAAATAAGAAACTCGGGGACTTCGATGTTCCTTTTCGAAACACAACACATCACCTGGCTGTTTTATTGCTGCTCCTTCACGAGGAAAGAAAGAAAGAGTTATTAACAGAATCACAAAACCCATTCAAAGAGTCGGCCGAGCATGCCATTGACGTGAATAAATCTTGAAATAGTGCTCCTGTTCGTCAACGGCGCGAGCTTCTGAGCGTGGAGCGACCAATTCCGAGAGTCGCTGCTTCCTTCGATCATTCGCTCTTCGATAGATACAGGCCAGAATGAGTGGAGATATTGCCGTGTAGTATGGCACCAACTGAAAGACTTCGCTAACATCTTCCTGCCTTACATAAAAGAGAGCCGTGTAGAATTGAAGCGTCAGTATTTCATCCCTAGGAATTGTCTTCTGAAGACCGAGGTTGAGCAGAAGGTAGGCACAGTATGACTGAAGCACTTTTTCCTCGAGCTTAGATTGGCACGTACAACGCAGTGGAAGAGAAGGTTAGGCCAGAACATGGAGATCACGTACACATTCACTTGGAGTTGAAAGATTCGCGATAGTTCGTATTCAGACTTCCTGGAAAGGCCATTGTCTGTTGCCAAAAGAGAGAGATCACTTTTGGAGTTCCCGCTTGTTGTATTGGTGTAGAAAGATGAGTAGACCAAAGGTGACAATGTCAAACCCGAAAAGAACAACATAACCCGTCGTCAGGGCTCGTGCCGTCGACGGAGTCACTCCACTACAATAAGCAACCTGCAGTTGTTGGTTTTGCATCACCAAAACACAATACTCACCGTCCCCGTGTAATCCTCTCCACCGAAAACCAGATAGCTTAGAGCTATTGACGACAAAATCTGCAAAGTCCTTTCTGCAAAAGGCACGAACCACAATTGTGGAGAGAGTGCGACCAATAGTCGGACCGAGGTTCTCATATCGTCCGCGGTAAAACGTCGCAATTGTCCTTTCGAGTGCCATGGCCATATAGACGAAGGCAAAGCTCATGATGCACACGCATCCTGTTATTCTCAAGCTGAAATCCGAGTTCTTGGCATTTGCAAATTCCACGAGACCTGTAGCACAACAACTTATTGATGCCGACGTCGCATGCGTCTTTTATCGTGTAATAGCGAAAGAGCAAGAGGCCCTAAATTACGCTTTTTCATTGATATTCCGTCCTTCGGATAATTACTAAGAGAGCAAAAAGGACCTGCAGCACGCCGACCGAGATTGAATGCAGAAGAAAGAAGAAGTAGAGGAGGAGAAAGAGCTCCTGCAAATGAAATCTGGAATGAATGGAATGTTTGCTCTTCTTTGAGAACGTGAGACGCAAAGAAAACTCGAAAGGAGGTTTCAAATTTTGATCCTACTCGGAAATTGACGTGGACGAGACTTCTCTCGCGGAGATTCAACACGGTGCACGCCATTGTCACGACCGAAATTATTGACATCACAACCTACAAGGCACATTCATCATTTAGGAAAGCCGAGAAGCTGTCAAACCTGCAGGGCCTGCACCACATGAAGTGAAGTGTTGTTGGCGAACCATGAATCGACCGCGCATTCCTCGACATCGCTGTGCATGGTTCGGAAATGAGTCTTACAAGACTAAAGAGTAAAAGGAATTTCAAAAGAATTTCAGAAAGCGTTTATGCGATGCGTTTCATGAAAACACGCGCAAGCAAGAGGAAGAAGACCGACGCGGTGGCTCGCCACATTCTGGCCAGATATACGTACGACCGTCGGCGACGGCTTTCGAAAACGAGATTATAACCGGATGAAGACGATTGTAGGCAGATCGCGCACGCGCACCGCTAGGTCGTCCGATGCGGATTCCCAAAATAAAGGGGAGCGTAAGCCGTTAATCCACTAAGAGCGGCCATGAAAAAGTTGAGCACTCCGGGTCGAAAATAAGCGACCGTTAAAACCTCCTCGACTACTCTACGCTTGGCTGGCACAGCAATGAGAGTAAATGAAAGATCCTCATCGCCCATTTTCGAGGCGGGGGAGATCAGACAAATCTCACGTGAGGGAGGGGGGTCGCTAAAAGGAGAAGAGAGAGAAGAGGAGAGCGTCGCTCGAGGGTTTGGCGCGTGCGCGCGAGACGCTAGCGCATCATTTCCGTAGGCGCTCAACCAAATTAAAACCGCGTCCCTTCCACTCAACGTGCTCGTACTCACTTCGATGTATTCTTCAAACAGGATGCAAAATATTTTACCAATCTACTGCTGCAAAGGAGGCGAAACACTAAAGGTCCTGGCAATGGTCTTTCAAAGCTCAAAATTTCCTTTAAAAAAATTAACGAGCATCCAAAAAGCCAACCATCCTCCATCGACGTCGAAAAAAGAAGCAGAATGAGGAAACGGAAGGCGTCCTCAGAGGCACGTCTCGCATTGAGGGCTTATGAGAACGAAATGGAGCACGCAAGAAGACGCGCGCGGCGGTTGAATAGAAAGAGATGGAAAGAAACGTGGGCGACTGGGAGCTCCGTCGTCGCCCGGCCGCCGCTACCACTTCGCTTGGCGGCAGCCGGAAATCGAGCTCCGAGTGGAAAGGCATCATCGAGAGCCCTTCGCCCCGACCGCCGCACGTCTCGGATTACTCCTTCCATTGCGTTCCCGACGAACAGTGATCTTCTTATGACGAGAGCAAACTAGCTACTACTTGTTGGCTTTTCCGATTGTTGCACTTTCTTCAGAAAGAAGTAGAACCGAAGACTTCGACGATAAAGTGAGGAAAGTTTATCACAGTGCACGTTTTTTCACATCCGTTATGTAGCTAGGTTAAGTGCTTCAGAGAAAATCACGCTACGCTTTGATGCATACACAAAATCACAAGCCAAACAATTTAAAGGAATGTAGCCAAATAATGCAATTTCAGGAGATTTTCCGTGATTTTCAACCGACTAGTCAAATGAGATGGTGCGAAGGGCATCTTCTTCGTGAACCTCGAGGAGGATCTCGGCCCCATGATTGAAGGCGAAGGAGCGTGCGCCGTCCACGACGATTGACGCGTCCGAGCAACGCGACTTGATGCGAATACGACGCGCAAAACCACGCGAGCGAGTGCGCGGGAACGTGGCATTGAAGATTGGATCCCGGATGGTGAAAGCCAAGTCTGCAACGGGAATTTTATAGCTTCGGGAACTTGAAGAAAAGATCTGTGATCATTGATAGAAGGACGATGAGAACTTACTGGGCTGGTCGGCATCGAAGACGAGGCTCTGATTGACGCGCTCACAAGCTTCACGAGCAACCGCTGCCGCATCGCTCTCGAGGTTCGCGATCCCCATAGACTTCAGCACCTCGAGCACGTTTGCCATCGTCTCTTCCTGGACGCGGTTCGCGCTCAGGTTCCTGAACATCATCCCTTTCATCATTGCATTTGAAACAAAGGATGAGTGGGGCTCTGTTCTGTTATCTGGACCATCGTTTGAAAATGAGGCAATACTCACCATGAAGTCGATCCGGTACCAGTGCAGACAATGACGCCGCTGCTCTTCTGCTTCACAGCCGGTTCGTCGTCAATCGCCACCTGTGCCGAATAACTTTTTGTAATTCCGGACTCACCTCATAGTACGAGACTTTGGCAGAGTTCTTCTCTCCAATAAATACATCGTTGAGGGCGAGAATCCGACCGCCGGCAATCTCGTTCGAGTCGAAGCCTTGAAGGAACGTCACGCGAAGACGTTGGCGATGCATCCACCTGAGAACATTCACGTCTTTCTTTCAATTCTTTTCCAACCTGAAGCGTCCATCACCAATACGTTCGATGAGATCCACCGGCGGGCGCTTGCCGCCAACACAAAGATGACCCTCCGAGCCCACAGGGTCCGTGTTGATGCCAATGACTGGAGTGGCGTCCGTGATGGCAGCAGCGGCCGTGAGGAAGGTGCCGTCGCCACCGGCGGCGACCACTAGATCAGCTCCGCCTACAAAGCCAATTGTCATCCTTGCTCACTTTTTGACAAGTTTGTCCAGCACAAGTAAAGAAACCGTTGAATTCATACAAACATCTCGACCACTAACCTTGAAGTCCACGCGCCAGCGTATGACGATCAACGACAGCGCATTCAATGCCTCTCGATCTGCAAACAGAACCCCTCGTGAATTGTCATCTTGTGCACTCCAAAGTGTTCCCAGTAAGCGGGGTCCTAGCGCCTAGCAACAGATTCTGCGTGCTCTGTTCTATGCTTTGTGCGCTACAGGGCAGAAAACGCGCTAAGCCAAAGCCTCACCGGAGTTTGGATTCGATATGCTCTACAGCATTCTTCTGTTGACGGTGCTTGCGAACCACTTCCTCGACATCGGTCCCACGACTCCGCAGCAACTTGAGAAGGCCGCATTCGGTAAGTCGTAGGTGGCGCTTTCTCTCAAACTCGAGACGCGTGCTCTTGGTGAGGATGAGTGCTCGACGGAAGATCTAAAATTAGCTTCCATTGTTTTCGTGTTCCATTTATACGGGCTGAATCAGAGCCCGAAAGGCAAAGGGCGTTCAGACGACGAAAACGGTCGCAAACCTGCGAGAAAGAAGATTCGAGAGCAACGACACCATGCGATGTGCCCGGTCGAGGGGTCACCACCGTCTCGCCGGGCGCATTCCCGATGAGCACAGCTGCCATTTCTCTTCTTCTTTTTGCGTGAAGGCGGCGGCGGCTACACTCTGGAAACGTTGTCTTGATTGTGCACAACGATATCCGATACTATGCGAACGACGGAGGAGAAGAAAAAGGGCGAGGTGAGCAAAGAAGAGAAAACACCGCGATGTCCAACCACAACAGTCCTGTTTTTGAGACCAACGAATGGACTCTCCGGCAAAGACCTTCAAGAGTAAGAGACAGGACAAGTCCGATGCATGTGTAATAACAAGGTTCACGTGCCATAAAGCAGAGCAGAGCGGACACAAAAGGGTCAAATTGGCTCGACACTCATGCACGGGACGCGTTTACTTCTACCTTTTTCTCACATCTGACGTGTTCTATATGATTTTCAAATGAAGAGGAAAGCGAACGTGTTTTTGTCGATGCCGACGACGCGAGAGGGCGAAATGCGTTCAAAGTGCGAGAGAGAAACGATGAACGGCGTCGCGAGAACTCGAGGACGGGACAATAACAATGGTAGAGGAGGAAGCCGGCGAGGAATAGGATCTTTGCCGACGGCAATGACAGCGGGCGCGAAATCTCTGCTGAATGACGGTTCTTGGCGCGAGTCGCAATGGCGGTGGCCGTGAGGCGTGAACAGCAAGCACGCGGGACGTCGTTGCGCGCCTTGAGAGAGAGCCCAGGGTGGAGGACGCCCGGGGAGACGACCGTCGAAGTGTGCCGGGAACCGGCTATGAGAACGCGTGCGCGCAGTGGGGCCAGCGAGTCGCGGAGAGCTTTAGCCCTTCTTCTCCCGCTTCTTCCTCGTCTCTCATCCATGATCTGCATGGTTTTTAGGCGCGAAACAAAGAGAGGGCGGAAGTGAACCGTTGTGGTCTCTAATCGACGATCGTCGAATTCAGGACAATTGGATTCCAAATGAATAGAAAGAAAAAAGAGGAGAGACACGGGACGCTGGCGATGAAACGGGAGACGGACACAAAAATGGCCTGACGACGACGGCGACGCCACATCGCAACGCCATTGCCTGAGACCACATGCAGAAGGGAGGCGTGGTTCGTCTCGAGAGCACAAATTGGGAACGCGGACTCTCGGCCGTGGCGGACCCGGGCACATTGTGTTTGCCCATTGGTTCCCCGGTTGTCCAGGACAGAGATAAGATTTCCTCCTAGCGACGGTAAGAACCGGAAGACACGTAAGAGGAGAAGGGATTTGGACCTCCGGTGAAGAAGAATGAAGAAGAAAGAAAGAGTTCCACGCACATGAAGGAGTCGCGGCGTCACATGAGAAGAGCGACAAGCAGCGAGCACACTGAGACATTGTTCAATCAAACGAGCAACGCGCCGACCGACATTGCACAGTGCGAATGCCGATAAGGCGAGCGTCTCGGCGCGGAGACGGCGGCGAGAAGACCGTCCGTTGTAGCGTCCCGGAACAGTCAGCGATTTCTCAATTTTCAAAAACACCCAGCAGGCCGAGACCCAAAAATTCTGACTCAGCAACGGGACAATGGCAAATACGAGCGGGGAGCTCCTCGACAGCAAAAAGCTTTGCGGTGGGATTTCCCGTGGTGATGGTGCGATTGCTCAATCGCGACATGCGACCCTCCACGAGCGAGACTCCCTTTTATACACGTGAAAGGCCTCCTCGCCAAGGTCGGACGCGACGCCCGGTGAGTTTGTGCAAACGATTATTGCGGCCAGCACACTTACCCAGGCGCGCGCAGAAAATGTTCGTCTTTCCTCGCGTTTTCGCGCCCACTCGAGAAAGAATGGCGGCACCCGCGCAAATTCCGCACATATTTCTCCCAAAAGACCAAGAATCGATTTGAGAACAAAGGTGAGATGGAAGTAAAAGCTGCACACAACGGAACTCTTCACCAACTCGTTAAATACTCGAGGCGACAAAGGGGTGGAGGAAAGGAGGTTGGCGTCATTGAAAAGGGATTGAGAGAGAGGGGGAAGGGGCGAGAGTCGGCACATGTGCCGACGGCACAAGACACAAACCCCAAGTGAAGCCTCGCCGCGGTCTGAAAGGGGTGCGCCCGACACGCGAACGGCAGAGAGTGTGTGTGCCACACAAATCTCTCTTCCTCGCACTGGCAGACGAAGCCATTTCTCAGCATTTTGCTCAGCGCACAAAGCTCCGTTACGAAATTGTCGACAAAATGAAGATTCATCATCAACACTTCGCAACGATTCACAACCGCAACATCTGCTCTTGTTGGTAACAGTAAGGAAGAAATGTAATTCAAGCAAAGTCTTTCTCCCGACCAGCAGGAAAACGAACAAGCTAAATATCGGCCATTAAATACCGCTGAGATTACGCAGTTGCCTCGTGGTTGCCCCTAGCAAGACTACGGCGGCAAGACTCCGATATCAAGCCAACGCAACGAGAGATTTACTGCTCAAATCGAAAAAAGCTCGCATTGCGAAATTGAAGGCAGGATTGGCAAGGTCTGGAGAGAGAGAGAGAGCGGAGTCACCGGAGGTCTTTATATTCTCGTCGAGGCCTCTGTTTTTGTGTTTTTCGCGCGCTCGCGTCGCCTCGTTACTACGTAACGGCGCGCGCTCTCATGACAGACGGACAGAAAGCAGAGACTATAACAATGAGTTGCCCGAAGTAGAGGGAGGGATTTGTAGACCACACCCCATTATCCTTTCTCTCCTGGCGTTCTGATTTGTAGACTAGAAACTTCATTTCTCTCAAGCTTAAGGTAGCTTTGAAAGATGATGTTTATGCATCGAGGTATGTCCACATAACATTCAATGGCTCACATTGCCGTCGCTGTCGTAAAGCCTAGCTTCCGCTTTCACGAACGATTCTTAAAACGAGCGTTGCGTTACCGCTAGGTACGCCGACGCCGAAATTGAAAGGCAATCGAGATGTCCATTCAAGAAAAGCACGTCGATAAGGTCGATGTAAGGTCACAGCGAGGCAGTTGCTAATTGGCGAATGCAAGGTTGTGATGGCCATCATCAAGTTCATAAAATCTTGCAAATTCTAGAAGATGAAAGACAAACCACTAGAGACGTCAATAACCCGCAAGTAGGTTAAGATCATGGCAGTTAACGGAGGGGCAAAGCTGCAGATGGGAGCGATAATCTGATAATTTTACTAATAGGTACAAACGCGAACTGTACTTGTACAATCAAGGCTCGAATGAACTCGATATGCATCGCATGCGTCCGCTGACTAATTTTGTGAGCTTGTAGTCGACGTCGAAGGACGAGAATGCTGGCCACTACAAGAACGCCGGAAGCCTGAAAGCGAAGCACTGACAAGCCAAGTGGCAATCTTCACCGTTCCAACAAATAGGGCTCCAATAATAAGGGCGGTACCAAGCTGTGAAATCAGCGCTGTCAATCGAGCGTCGAAAATGACGAATCGTGAATAGTCCACTCTCTGCGTAAAATTGTAACTCTAAAAGTCGTTTCGGCTTCACAACTGAAAAATTTACTGCAGATTCGTCGACTGTGGAAAGAAATTGTTGTTTCACATTTGAGTCGGTGAGAAAGGCAAAGCAGGCCAGAACAAATATCCAGCTCACTATTGCAGTCGTGAACAAAATGAAACCGATGACAAGATATCGTTCGTTGAATCGCCAAGAGGATGCTTCGTCCAGTACACACTGAAAATCAAGCACGTATGGCAAAAAAAAGCGCTTTCCTGAAATCTATACGCAAACAGGAAGAGCGTGGAAAAGCCAACTCCGATTGCCGCGAGCAAGAGAAAGGCCTAGAAACTCATCAATGAAGTAGCAACTCGCTATTTGCAGTCCAGCCGGCCAGTTGAAAAGTGTTGTCAGAGGTCCTGGAAGGTAGAAGATCGCAAGAGGAGGTGCGACAACTATCTCCATAAGAGGAAAAGTACCCAGATTAAATGTAAGCGAAGAACCCTAAAAACACACTGAAAATTTTCTTTGAACGTCTGTTCTCGCACCAGCAAGCAAAGAAGCAAATACTTGTAGAGCTTGAGATCTTTCGGTGACTTTGTCAGAATCAGCCAGAGTGTTGGCGCAAAGCTAAGCACCGCAATAATGCTACAAATGAAAGTTGCAGCTCGTTGCCAGTCAGGCCTTCCCAATGAAACGACCACTGAATCGACCATAAGCCATACGCGGGTGTTAATAGAAACTTTTCTTATTGAAAAATCTCGAGTAGGCGGTGGAACTTGCGCCGTGAACAATCTAAAGGAGCCTGAACAGCTGATAAAACCTTGAGTCGGCGGCGCACCCACGTATTAGTGCTGGCCACTAGCTTAGACGACTTGCGACGTGCAGCAGCAGGTGAAAATGGTCTTCATTGCGATGAAATTGTATCATTGAGCATTTGGTAAACTGTATGGGTAAAGGGGCAAAACGCTGCTACCCTTCCCTCTGCATGGAAACCGTTTCCAAATCTGAGCATTTCATTTCCTTTTCTTTATTTGCGAATTTTCAAGTCAGCGATCAGTTAACAGTCGTCTGAGACACTCGTTTCTTTTCGTGTTAAGCTTTCCGGGCGGGTTTCTTGCAGACGGCGTTGCGCATCTGTAAGCTCATGAAGAAGATTGCCAATACGTGCCTGGCACCAACAAGGCATGTTGTTCCACGATCCAAGAGGTTGCTCTTCAGCTGTCCTAGACATGATTTGTCCACAGCTCTCTTGGCCCTTAATTGTGTGCAATTTAGACGACAAAATGACGACTCACTGGATGATTGGGCTTTCCGCTTTGCCAGTTCGTGAAATCCACAGTCGTTCCGTCCGACCAAGTGTAGTAATTGTCTTGATTTGGTGAGTAAATGCCGATGTATGTGCCATCAGACCATAAACAATTCGACGTGTTCACGTAGGCTGGGCCATTTTCGGCTTCTGCTGCAAAGCTGCATTGTCAACATAATTTTTTCGATTGCTTGCCAAGAATATGATCATTTTCTGCCTTGCTGTGAATCGAGATCAAGTCGCCGCCACTAAAAGATTGACAAATTGATCGAGCTGATGTCCAGTTAACAGAATTGAAATAGATCTAAGCGTGTCTCGAGTAGCTTCTTTCAGTACAGTTCTACCTTGAAGCAATAGGGCTCGACATCACCTGGCGGTGCAAAGAAGATCCAGTCACTGTGGCATGGCGGCGAAGTGGTTGAGGTAGTAGTCGGTGTAGTTGTTGTCGGCGTTGTTGTCGGAGTCGTGGTTGTGGTTTCTATTGAGAAGAATCAACCCAAACGGAATTTTAACTGACGTCCATCTTCAATAGCGTCAGTCATGCAGGCAAACACATTTGTGCATTCGACGCAAGATATCGCTTTCCAGGTGAGCGCCGACGTATCCAATACCAAACAATCGTAATTATCTGGTTCGCCTTCAGTCAGGAAATACAGCTAAAACCAACGAAAGCAAACCTTGAGCCCAATGTGTGTATGTCATTGGCGTTCCATCCAGCCAGATCCAGCCCAAAGGATCCTGCAATCGGGTGGCCCCTAGCCACAGTTGGTCAATCGACGCATTTCGGCCGAGATCTTAACGTCATTCTTCTTCAACGGTTCAATCGAACCTCCCACAAGACTGTTCTCGAAGGCGTTTCGAATAGATGCGACGTGCCCGTTTGGATGAACGCCACTACATATTGATTCAGCAGTCGCAAAAGGCAGTGGGGCAGCAAATAAATGTATGCATTTGGGCGAAACACTGTCGAGCACGCCATCTGGACACGATACGCCGCATGAAACAATTGAAGGGAAGAGCAGAAGACAAAGCGCAACGATCGATCGCATGTCACCCTCGAGGAAGTAGTCTCTTTTATCGCACATGCTTCTAGAGTCGTTATGACGCTTGACGTGCCGGGCAGTGAGTCTAGTGTTCAGAAGATCAGTTTGCATTGTCGGTGACCGAGTGTGGGAAAGTTTTTTTAAACAAAGTCGCAAATTTCAGCGTGACATAAAGAAGAATTACTGCTAGAGCTTTGAATTTGTCAGCTCCTTCTTGACTTCCTCTCGAAGCAATTTGCGAAGAATTTTCCCAGCCGCCGATTTTGGGATTTCGCTGACAAACCGTATGCCACCTCGCAGCCACTTATACGAGGACACACGATCTGAAATGATTGAATTAATGTTCCTCTAGGCAAACCTTTGACGAAGGTGTCCACTTCGGCCTCGCTAAGGCCGTGGTCTGCGCGAACAACATAGGCCCGGGGAAGCTCTCCAGCATCCCGATCTGGTACTCCAATAACAGCAGCGTCTTTGATTCGTGGATGTGAGAGGAGAAGATCCTCCATTTCAGCCGGTGCCACTTGAAGCCCTTTCACTTTGATTAGTTCTTTAAGACGATCAGCAATGAAGCAGTCTCCGTCGGCGTCAACGTAACCGATATCGCCTACAACCTGCAGATGAAAACGATACGTACCTGTGTGAAGGAATCCGTCCTTGTCGATCGTCTCCGCCGTGGCGTCCGGCCGATTGAGATACCCGAGCATGACCGTCGGGCCGCGTACGCAGATCTCGCCTAGTTCCCCGTTCTTCATTTCCTCCCCGGTTTCAAGATTTGCAATCTCAAGAAAGCTTTCTCAGCTGAGGCAAAACCGACCTTCATCTCCAGATTCGGCAGCAGACGCCCGACACTCCCATGCTTGAAAGGGGCTCGAGCATCGGGAAGATGAGAGGCCGTCGAGACTTCGGTCATTCCATAGCCTTGACGCATGAACTTGACATTTGGGTATTTCTTCAAGACATCATCTAGAAGCTCTTTTCCTGCCGGAGCTCCACCAGTTTTAAGAACCTGACAATGAGCTTTCAGGGACTCTTCAAATGCCTACCACAAGCGACGAGAGGTCATACTTGTCAGCAATTTCGCTCTTACAAAAGACGACCAAGATCGGTGGAACAACAAGGAGTGTTCGAATCTGATGGATGGATTGGCAGAAGGCATACGTACACGATAAGTTTGAATTGTTCTCATGAAGGGCTCCGGCTCAAACTTTGAGAACACAACGCTTTGAACTCCGCTCGTAATGTTGAGCATCAGCAAGGTGAAGCCGTAGATGTGATAAAAAGGCAGAAAAAGGATCATCGTCTCCTTTGTGTAATCGAAGTCAGGTATCACTGCCTTGTAGACTCGATTGGTCATTTGACTGAAGGCAATTCAGTATACAAAAGACTCACTCATAATACATGTTGTAGAGCGTTCCATAATTCTTGTGGGTCAACATGACACCTTTCGGTGAACCAGTAGTACCGCTAAAATGTGCAAAGAACGCAAGAGTGATCAAACCTGGAATAAGGTAGCACAAGAATGTCTCGATCCACAGCGATAATCGGGGCTTTTGAATAAACATCAATCGGCGTTTCAAGAGCGATGCGGAAAGGTGTCACTCCCCAAGGAAGTTGAGCTTCTCTATCGCTTGAGGTAACCACCAAGATATTCTGTCCCGCTCGGTTTGAGTTTCGGACTTTGGCTTACTTGAATAGAAGGCGTCTTGCGTGCCGCAACGAGCACTTTGCTCAAGTGATCCTCGTCTGTTAGAACTAGTCGACATCCTGAATCCTGGAACTGACGCTCAAGTTCGTCTATATAAACAATTTCAACAAGTTTTCATCCACTCACAATCGGTGAAAAGAGCGCTCGCGCCGGAGATCGCTCCTCCGCGAAGACTTACGCCAAGAAAGAACACTGGGAATTGTGGGCAATTAGGCAAAACAATGCATGCAGTGTCACTGGAAAGGTAATCATTCAAGTGGACTTACCGATGTCCGAAGTGTATCGAGGCTAAATAGGCCGAAACTGAGTGCGCTCCTGCCCAAACGTCTTGAAATGTCCAGGAATCGTTTGCGTTCGTTGGCGATACCTAACAGCAAGCACTCAAAACAAAGTCAAATGACGCTCACAAAGCATTTCGCATGAGGTCGTTCAACGGAATGTTGCCAGAGACGAGCCAACACTAGTTCGTGAAAGGGCCGTGAGGCAACGGGCACGCCGGGGTAGGCAGACTTCAAAGGCATTACAGCTATGTTTGTGGTCGCACGCCTCTCGTCTGTGGGGTCGACTACGTTGTGGTCCCCGGCCTTGTGTCCTGATCAATTTCACCACTACTTGATGACGCCCCGCCTGTACTTGGCAAAGAGATTTTCACTGACTTCCAATGTGCAATTGTCGTTCTACTGTAATCCAAGAAAAGGTTCATGAGTAGGTTTATTAGTTCGAAGCGCACATGCCGCTACCAGTTGTGGCGGAAGTTGACTCGCAAACGCCCCAAGCATATCCTCCATTTTGAGTGCAGCACGTCGACATATGCCCTGAGTCGCAAATTCCGTTGCAAGCAGGAACATTAGTTAGGGCGCTATCGGTCACGCAGGCCACCTTGTCAACGGTAACAGACGTTGCGGCTTCAGTGAAGAAGATCCACTTTGTGCCATCGCAAGAAACAAGAAGACGATCGTCTGCACGCAGCGATGTCCTCCACGTCGGCCGGGCATTGTCACGCCAAACGGGCTTGGCGTTTTCGGGACAAGTGAACTCGAACACTGGGCAACCATCGTCGGGAATCTCATCTGAACGAGCCCAGCGACTTGAATCGATGCCCGACACGCAGCCTCCAACGGAACTGAGAACACCGTGCGTGTAACCACGCCAGATGTTGCTTGAGTCGCATCGGTATTCGACCACGGGCGACACAGCGGCATGAAGCTGTCCGACGCCGCGTCGCGGACGACCAGCCGATTGATTCCAATACATGAGGCCCAGGCTCGGCAACCGTCTTTCCTCGTTGAATACGAAACTGAGGCACACGCCGCGCTGGCCGTGAGTCTGAGGTCTGCATGAAATGGATGGGAAGAACAAACCCAATAGACGAACAAGAGCCTCGGTTGTCGGGAAGATTGCACTTGCATGTCTGATAATAATCGTGTGACTTCGATCCGTAGGAGTTTCCATAACCTGGAAGCAATCTTTTTAAAAACAGAAAACAAACCATATCCTCTTCCTCCATATTCTTCATCGCTTGAAGAATCGGAATAATAGTCTCCTCGCTGAAATTAGAAGTGATTTCTTCAAAGCCTTCTCACATGAGCTACAACTGGAGACAGGAGAAGAGACGCAGCGAGGCACAACCACCTATGAAAACGCATTGTCTTCCAATGAGGATCAGGAAGTCTAAGAACATGTCTCACCTTTTGAACGTACTGTTTTGTCTGAAGGAAAGCGGTTTCTTGGTGTGCGGTGCAAAAACATTCGAGGAAAGGAAAGGTTCACAAGCTGTTCCCTCTGTTTCCTTTCTTGAAAGAAGCGACGAGTCCTCTGTTGAGCCTCAGCGCATTGGTAGTGCGGTTCTCTGACAAGTTACCGTCTTCCGACAATTTCAGCTCAATCACTTTGTCGTGAAACGCTTTGCGATTCTCCTCATCAATCGCATCAATTTTATTGCCATATGTTGCGTCAACAATGGACATCCGGAAACTGATGCGGAGTCGGGAGCCCGCAGCTTGCTAGGTTCGGGTCATTTGCGGGAAAATTAACTGGTCAATTCTTTCTTGACTTCCTCCCGTAGCAGTTTGCGGAGAATTTTTCCAGCTGCCGATTTCGGGATCTCGCTCAACGGAATGTTGACAGGGACGAGCCAACACAAGTTCGTGAAAAGGCCGTGAGGCAACGGGAACATCGGGGTAGGCAGACTTCAAAGGCATAACCGCAATCGGCGCAGCGCGTGCTCCTTGTGTGTGATGTGAGCGACTACGGCGTGGTCACCGCTCTGTTTTGTTGATTAATATGAACCGTTGATCAATATGAACCGCCCGCCACATTGCACCCCAAAGCGTCTCAACACCGGATGACTACTAATTAGAGGCCACGAAAATAGTGCCGCCCAGTAGCCTGTGTGAAGCATGCTGTCAATCGACCGTTGGTACAAATAGTGTCACAAAGCTAGACATGATCTGATGTGGTGTTGATGAGGGTCACCTTGGCGAGGTGGTGAGAAGAAGATGGGTTGACGCTTTCAGGACAAGTGAACTCGAACGCCGGGTACATAACCATCGTCGGAAGCCTCCACTGAACGAGTTCAACCACGTGAATCAATTATAGATCGGACTGAAGGTAGAGAAAGCGTTTAGTAACGATCTAGTGATCTCCGTTTCGAATTATAAAGTGTCGTTAAGCGATAAGGAGGCAGCAATTAGTGAGCATGAAGCGGCGAAGTGGCATCGATTCTCTTCTCCGGTTTGTTCTCTTGCTTACTTTAGTCGTTCCACTAGTATTTTAGGTTGTTAGCAATTGTTGCAATCAGTGGTGCCGATTCGCCTTGCCCTAACAAAGGCGTCCTTGACACGACTAGAAACAAATGTGTCGTCATCTATTCGACGGCTCTTCGCTTTCAGGACGCGGAGGACATTTGTCGAGACGCCAATGGAAATCTTGCCTCAATACACAATGGCTTCCAGAACACCTTCATTGTCGGTTTGTTTCCTTTTGTGAAAAACCAACACATTCTATTTACAATTTCGGACAACAACACCCTGAATAACGACTTGTGGCTTGCCGGCACAGACATACTAGGCGGGCAGGACTTTTTATGGCTAGATGGGACACAGTGGGATTACACACACTGGAAGCAGGGTAAGTTGTGTTCAAAATTTCCAAACGAGCCTTGCAAATTTTAGGCGAACCTTCTTCAAACGGAAATTGTGTTCTACTTGACGGTAATGATGGGACATGGAGGGTCGCAGCATGCGACGAACCTCACCGATTCGTTTGCCTTGTGGAATCTACACAAGCGCCGACA
This sequence comes from Poikilolaimus oxycercus, assembly GCA_034700245.1. Taxonomy (NCBI): domain Eukaryota; kingdom Metazoa; phylum Nematoda; class Chromadorea; order Rhabditida; family Rhabditidae; genus Poikilolaimus; species Poikilolaimus oxycercus. Next base: position 32,028 of record JAQIXL010000240.1, read on the forward strand.
CAAGGTTGAACAAAAAAATGGTCAGTACTTTCAGCGACGTGCGGCTGTGACGACGGTTGGGCGTTCTATTCACCCTCAAACAACAACGATGGATTTTGCTACTTGGTCCGTTGCAGATGAAGAAAGAGTGTTTTGTAGTCAGTGCCAGAGCCAAACGGTATCACCTACAACGTTGCATTGGCCCGATGCCATGGATTCGGCGCGGAGCTCACATCCATTCATAGTCAGCAAGAGCAGGACTTTCTTGAAGGTGTGTCGATGAAATCTTGACGCTTTGATATGTAACTTCGTTGTTGAAAAGGAGACCTTTACAGATTATGCACACAGCACGTACAATTCCAAGTGGGACTGGGCCGTTATTGGAATTGTGACAGGAGACGATGGGCAACCAGCATGGACGGATAGCTCAATCGTCAATTATACCAACTTTAACAGTGGTGGTTCTCCTGGCCCAAATGTTAGTGGCTTTCCTTAATAATTTCACATTTCTGCAGTTATATTGCGTTTTTTGCATTCCCAGCAGCTGTGGCGGGCAGGCACAAAAAATTTGGAGTTGCAGTGAGTCTCTTCGTTGACTTTCTTATCCAGATCCGCTTACAATTGGGTTTTAAGATCACTTCGACACCGCGTCGTCATATCAAGTAAGCATTTCCTCTCCGCGTGAAGTTCCTTTCTTGTTTACAGTATGGAACGGCTCTTTGCAAACGACCAGCAAAAAGCTGCCAAATTCGATAAGGCGGATAGTTCGGCAATTGCGATGATGTTGTCGATTCACTTTCTCTTATCGACTAGTCATTGTATCTCGCTAGCATTCGTTGAGTAAAGATTCGTGAAACTTCTGCACCCTCTCCGCTATCTCGCGCGATTGCCGCTACAAGCGTTGTGGTGGCAGACGAAAAGGCGGCTTTGAAGGGTGACGACGAATACCAGTTAAGAACTGCACGGCGATATGGTCGATGGAGTGCGATTGCGAGGCAATTGCTAATCGGGGAATGCAGGGTTGTTAGGGCCATAATTATATTCATCAAGTCTTGAGCTTGAAATGTCTAAACATTAAGATGCTCTACAAACCTCTCGAGATGTTGACGGCTCGCAGGTAGAGAACAACAACGGCGACCATTGGTGGAACAAAACAGCAAATCGGCGCAATGATCTGCTCTCTATACTGCAGTAATTTTTCTCACAGTACCTGAATAATCAGCGCGCGAATGAATTCCAAGTGCATTGCATGCGTTCGCTGGCTGATTGTGTGGGCACGCAGGCGATGCCGAAGAAGAAGTATTGCTGCGCCGACAAATATATGACAAGCCTGAAAATAGCAACACGCATTGGCTGTGACCCTACCACCACAACCAAGAAAGCCGCAATAATGAGGGCGTAGCCGAGAATAGAAATTAGCTGCGTGACGCGCGCATCAAAAATCACCACGCGCGAAAAGTCAACGGCCATTGTGAATTGGTAGCTCTGAAAATGGCTGTGCTCTGACCTCGGTCAAAGAGAGAACTGACAGCTGATTCGTTAATTGAGTTAAGAAAAGCGGCTTTCTCGCAAGGATCGGTGAGAAAGGCAAAGCAGCCGAATGTAAAAACGCCGATAGCACAAGTAACCACAAGAAAAATGAAGCCGAACGTAAGATGGTGATCCTTGAAACGCCAAAGTGATGATTCTTCAAGAACACACTAAAATTGAATCATTATTGTAAGCACGAAACACTTTCCTGAAACCGATAAACAAACAGGAAGAGTGTCGAGAATGCAACTGCGACAACCAAAACCAAAAGGATGGCCTGAAAATGATGAATTCGCTAGAAAACGTGCAATTTGGAGCCCAGCTGGTAGGGCAAAAAGTGTTGTTAGAGGTCCTGAGATGTAAAATACGGAAATCGGTGGTGCAACGACCACCTCCATCAAGGGAAATACGCACAAATTGAAGGTCAGAGACGAAGTCTGAAAGCTCAGTCGGGCTGCTTCGTTGATATTTTTACCAGTAGAAAAAGGAGAAGATTTTTGTACAGTTTGAGATCCTTTGGCGATTTCAAAAGAATCAAGTATAATGCTGGAGTAAAGGTCAATAAGGCCACAGCGCTACAAACATAAGTAGCGATGCGCAACCACAGTAGCCGTTCCAGTGAGACTACCGACGATTCGGTCATCCATGTGCCGGAGCCGAAAAGAATTGAAAACGATGCTAATGCGCCAACGTAAGCAGTATACGCTCACACCTTGGTTGAGAGAAATAAGAAAGGGGTTGGAACAGCTGATACAAGCCTAAGGTTGTGAGCGCCTCGTCGTAGACAGTGAATGTGCAATCGAAAGGAAGAAGAGAGCATCGTTCTCGAAATGCTTGTGAAGAGCAAGGTGAATATCATCCGCCAATAACTATAACCACAGTCTTGCAACTCTCTGTCTTTGAATTTCCTCGAACGTGAGTCACTCTGTGCCAGTTAATCTTTTTCTTGACTATACACTGTGATTATTCTTCCGACTAGAAACGTTGAAAACGGATCCTAAATGGAGTGGTGCAGCTTCTGAAAATCTTGAATCTTCTGAAGCAAAGTGCTCTGTGCTTTTCTGACTCGATACAATCTCTGAATTCACTGTGAGTACGGAAATGACAGTTGTGGAGGCGTTTCAGCTGCGCTTGGCATTTGCAGTTTCATAACCGCTGCTTTAAAGTAGAGTACGGAACATCTCAGCAAATCGCCCAAAATATTTTTCTTGAGACTCGAGCGAAGTTGCTGCCGAACCCATGCAGCCTGCAAACAGTATCAGGATTGGCTACCTTGAAAAAAATGGAGCTTTCCTTTTAAAAAAAATCCACTACAGATTCGTTGATTAAGCTTATTCAACTAGAAGCCTAGTGTTATGTGAAAAAAGCAAGCTTACTTGTTTTCGCCAGCATCGAATAGCGACACTTTGCAATCACATTCTACGGCGTCGGTTTTCATGTTACTCGTTGGGCTTGACGGCGTAACCCGGACAACTTACACTTCAACTTTGTCATCGAGTAGAGAAGGAGAGATCGTGTGGGAATGCCGACTTCGGCTTCTAGTTCCTGAGAGCCGGGCATCTAGATCTCCTTACGAATTGTTGGCTCTCTTCCATCGCTAATCCCCCTTTCACTCTTCCTTTCTGCATTGCTAATTTGTTTGCGTGATTGCTTATTTACTCGCATTTCGTGTTTTCGTGACCTCGATATCGAATATTCACTGTTATCTCGGAAAAAAAAACGAGGCGGTGGGGGAAACGTGATTACCACAGGTGAGATCGACTTAAGACTCCTAGACGGCACTTCACGCTCACTGCTTAAGTTTCCGCCTTCCATGAACGACTTCGACACTCTCGTGAAGGAAGTCGATGTCTACGCGGCGATCCTCGTCTTTACGGTAACATCTTTTTTTGAGATTTCAACGATTTTATAGTTTGCCATCTTTGGCCTTCTGCTCAATATCACGGCCGCCCTTCTCCTCTCTCACGTCATGCCTTCACGCAACGCCTTTAGTCTCATTGTCACTTCGCAGCTCGTCTGCAACTGCATAGGCCTACTGGTTTTCGTCTTTTGGTGCACACCAACGCTTGTCATGTGAGGTGTGATTTTTGAGTACTAAAAGTTCAGCGGGTCAATACGGAACATTCACGTTTTGAACCAAATCTCTGGCTCGTTGCTGTTGGTATCTTGGTGGGCCGCTCTCTACACACAGCTCCTGCTTGCTGTTAACCGACTCTTCGCCATTTATAAGCCAACTCTCTACAATCGGTAATCACTCCGTCAGGCATTCTTGTTATGTTTCTTCAGGTATTTCTCTACCCGCAATGGCGTTTTTCTTCTGGCAATATTATGGGGCATTTCGTTGGCGCACGCGCTCATTTATGTGTATCGTTAGTGGTCCTAAGAAGGCATTGAGTTTTTTTTAGCTGATTGTGCCTTGTACTTCGATCCCACTCTATGGTCGTGGTCATTCCTCGAATCGACGCCTTGTGGTGCTGGCGTTTCGTTGTTTGTTGACCTCATCTATTCGGTGTCAATAGCCTGCGCCATCGTCATTGTCGACCTTCTCACTTTAGTGCAACTCCACATTTCACAAAAAGTAAGCGAACTTGGTCTTCAATTCACAAGAAAATGGACATCAAGGCCGTCGTCGCCAAGGGCTCAGCGTCGGACGCGGAAATTGCCAAGCGCAACCAACTTGAGCGGCGGCTATTAATACAAGCAAGTCCTTCTAGCAAGACGGCGTACGAAAAAAGCTTTAGGCCCTAATCACAAATGTTAACTTTGTGGTCACGGTAGTCGGATTTCATACCTGGCCTCTAGCCGTCTCAAACCAATGGATCTTGTTTGTGTTGAGCACAATCGAGTGGGAATTCTGTCATGTATTTGACGGGTTCGCGCTTGTACTCAGAACCCCATTAGGCAACATGTTTAGGTTCGTTACGATCATGTTCAACAAGGAACTACGACAACTCTTTCTACACCCTTCCAGTCTCTTCAATCGACGAGAAGTCGTCACTGTAATTGCCTCAACGCGGCATATCAGCATTAACAAGTCGTCAGCCTCGCGATGAGAGCACGCACTTGCCAATCAGTGTTTTTGCGAAAAGTCTAGATCCAACGACTGATAGATGGTTTATTTCAGTCCTTTTCATAACTTCACCGCTTCCTCTGTCTTTAGCAGTAGGTTCCGGTCGAACTGCAAGTTGGTGTCGTCATGCATCAAATGAATTCACTTACTCAGCATCCCAAGTCAGCGACCGGAGAGCCTGCAGGACAGAGGTGTTCAGGTCGTTCACTGTGGTGGCCGAGAGGGCACAGTTTGCGCCGCCCGCAATCCCCTTCAGGCGTTTGCTTTATGGGATGGAAAGTTACCGAAAGGTCGTAGTCTGTCTTGTAAGCGACTGTGACGATTCCATATGTGCCTTGTGCTCTAATTGCCTGAGTCGCCGTGGTTGCTGCTTGTACGCTTTCCAGACTAAAGCAAAGTGAACGATGTCGGTATGAAAGCTCTTACGTAGAAGAAGACGTAATGTAGATAATCAAGTGATTCTGAATGTCAGGTCGATATCCTTCGGCTCGGAACTCCACACCATTGAGTTCATTCAGTGCGCTAAAGAAGTCACTGCCTTGCCACTTAAAGCTCTCACTAGGCGAGCGAAGGCGGTTGTCCAGAAAAGCTGCCATCCCAGTAATCGTTTAGGATTCCACTCAAGGCACTTCCTAGTTGGGTTTGCGAGCCAATTCCGTTGAGATTATTTGCCGCAAAGCCGAAGCCGCTGAAGAGAGCGTAGAGCGACACGCGAGTCCGATCTTGGCTGATTGTGAACGGAACCACTAGTGTTTGGACGAACTTTGTCACCTGCAATAAGGCAACGGCGAGCGTGGGGTAGAGCTCGACTTACATCGCTGACAGTTTGATTGTCTACTGTCAAGTCGAAGACAAACGAGACGTCGAATTGAATGCTGGCGAAAGAAGAAGATGTTGTTGGCTTCGCAGTGGACCCCGTCTGTGTCGTTATTGCTGCACTGGTTGCAGGCGGCTGACTTGTCCCTGCATCGGCAGCATTTCTCTTTCTTTACTACGTTGACAACTTACTCGTCAAACTACCATTCGTGCAGTGAATATAGATTTCGCGGACAAAGTTCTGTGCATACTCGTCTGTGCCATGCACATTTAGGAGAAGTCCTTCTTGAGTGCAGGTGAATGGATCCGAATAGAACTCGTACGAGCAGCCAATACGTCGATAAAGCTGCGAGAGTTCGCGGACTTGCAAGCCGGCGCTGAAAGGGAAAGCTGTAGAACCCAAATAATCGTACTTGAATGTGAAAAGTTCCACGTAGAGCAGATCGACGAATGAGAATTGGGATGCACCTGATGCGTGGAAAACAGCCACATTTGATGCTGGAAATGGCTGCTGAAGAAAAGTTCCGCTAACTTCCAGCTAAGCCATTCGGGTACGCGTCATCGCTGTTTTCTGCCGGGAAGTCGGACGCTTCTTGAGTGAAACCAACCCATGCTTCTGCTCCACCGCTGGCTCGGATCTGCACCAAACATGTGCCGGGCACATTCAGCTAAACGATATTTCTCAAGGCGTATGGAATACCGAGAATGTATAGATTCCTGCCATCGAATGTTGCTCCACATGATAGAACTTGATCTCGCACCTTGGCCATTGGTGAAGTTGTAGGACACATTGAGTGGTGCATTGTTGCCTGAAAGACTTAACGGAAGCAGCAGCGTCTCAAACCGAATGGGTCAACGACGTTGAGGTTTCCGTAGTCGGAGCTGATCACGGTGACGAAGACATCGGTGAGGTTTCGATCCAGATGCACGAACCACGGCGAACCATCGCAGGTATAATTCGAGCGCCAAGTCGGTGTGTACAACGCAACACTGCTGTACAATGTTGGTAGGTACGTTTGCAGTTGCTGAATTTTGAAGTACATAAAACTCTTGTTATTTGTGTCTCACAGCAACGATGTCGTCTTGCGTAGCGGTCAGCGTATTGCCGCTGCTCTCATATGTTGCCGTTGCGATTTGAGTAAAGTTGATCGCTCCGTTTGTCGCACAGTCATTGCCGATGTTGGTGTAGACGTAATGGAGCTGGCAAATCAAGAGTTCTCTTTGAAGGTTTACCTCAGCCCTAGTATTTGCAAGCTGCTCCTTCACTAGGAAACGGTTGTCATGGTCGTTAGATACAGCTTGGGTGATGAGGAAGACGGTGGATCTAGGCCACACGAGACTAGTGGAATAAAGGGCCGCGCCAGTCACTCCGAAGAGCGGCGCTCCACAAGCATACGAGGGTGAACTCGTGCTGACCGCGTTGGTGATTCCGTTAGCGAGCTCGTCGACGGTTGTGTACGTCTGCACGGTACTGGTGCCATCGGGTGCAAAGGGGACAAGGATGAAGTTGCTGAACCAGCCGCTCCGCGCTCCATTCACAATGGCTGGTAGGCTGGCTCCAATGGACTGGAGAATTGGTGCGAATTCCTGCGTGGCTTCGACGACGAATACCAGAGATTTGCCATCGTTTGTAAACGTCGTGTTCACTTGTGGCAAGCATTGACCTAAACTGAATCTTCATAACTCTGAGGACTTACGGAATTCGCATGCTTGTCCGGCAAAACCACGCGGACAGTTACAGTTCTGATTATTGTTCGTGAGCACACCGCCGTTGACGCAGACGGGCACCGTGCATTGTGAGCCCTGCCAGTAGTCCGTGCAAACACACGAGCCATTGTAGAGCAGACCGCCGTTGCCGCAGGTGTAAGCTAAACTTTCGACATTTTCAACAAATTTCTTACTTCGAGGTCGGCAATAGTTCCTCGTGACCCGCTGGAAGTTGTTGCCGTATGCGTCTTCTCCGATGTGCTAGAGCCGCTTTTTAGACATTCAAGTAGACATACCAAAGTGGCGAATGACTGGTCGGCTGTGAGGGTTCCAGGACAGAAGAAGGTCTGTGATATCCACGGATAAGCACAGTTTATGCGGTCTTGATAAGTTGCTGCGCCATATTGAAGTTGGAAGTCGTTGTGGTCGTAAAAGAGCGCATGGGTGAGGATCGGGGTTCTGGCGCTTAGACTTGTCTCAAGTGAAATGATGTGAGCAGCAATACGGTTTTGATCTGAATCTTATGATCTCGATAGCAAAACCCAACTCGATTCGGCGATCGGCTCGACTGTGGGGAAATCATCGAGGATGCTCTCGGTGAAGCCGGTTTGAATTTGTAGAGCGGACTGGCCGCGAACCTCGATGAAACATTGAGAGCCATTGAGCCACAATGAATTATCCGCGTTTTGACGTGTTTGAACAGTGATGTAGTACTTGCCGGCGGCCATGTCCGCTGGAAAAAAAAACTCGTGTTGGTTTGTTTTTGACAAACTGTTCTCAATTTGATTTGGCGTGTTGTCAAAGCTGTAAGCGTTCCTCTGGCAAACGAAAGGCTTGGTCTCCGAGCAGTTGACGGCGTACCTAGATCGCTCAGGCATAAATATCAATCTCACCAGTATCCGACAGAGTTGATTCCGCCAGTAGGCGCCCAATGGACACAGTTGTAGTCGGTGTTGGTGCTTGGCTGGTTCGTCGCCCAGTTTGTATACGATGTTCCCAACTACAAGAAAAACGTCCTTTATTACATATAATATCTCAGCGGTTTTGTGACAAAATAACGTTGTAACGTTTCCTTCAGTTCTCGAACACCGTTAGTCCGATCCTTTATCCTTACACTATATAATCGGCGCTGTCTGCGTGCGTGCGTGCGGGTTATCAAGGTTTTCGTCGGTGGTTAGATGCAAGAAGGGTCGCTATAGGGTTCTTGGGGTCGGGAAATCGTTTCCCGCAAAGAAAACAGCATGGTTAAGAAGTGAAAACATGATAAAAAGCAAAAAGGATGAAATCTGACCCAAATTTTTAAGTTTGCGCAAGCGAATTAACTTACAGGCGCACACTTTGTGCGCGCACCATAACGGCGCGCTTGCAGAACGGGAAGGAGGGGGAAGCGCGGGGGAGGGCAGTGGAGTTGGACGTGAAAACGCGTGGGGATGAGGGAGGAGAGGAGCAGGGGAGTCGGCTGTGGAAAGAGAATGGAGGAGAGGAGCAGGGGAGTCGGCTGTGGAAGGAGGAGGAAGGAGAGGAGCAGGAGAAGGAAGGAGAGGAGCACGGGAGGGGGCTGTGAGGAAGGGAGGGAGGGAGAGGGGCGAGTGGCGAGGCCCGCGCAGCGGGCCGAGGCTGTTCAGGAGGGAGGGGAGGGGGGAGAGGGACGAGACCCGCGCAGCGGGCCGAGGTTGTGCGGGGCCGAGGTTTTTTCCCTTCAGAAGTGTTTCTTCATTGTACAATAGATTCTCGCTATCTTTTTGTCATTTTTGTAAACACATTTCAACCATGATTCGTTCCACGTCTCAAGTTACTTTCGATAGTGGAAGAGAGGTCCCAAGAGCTTCAGGAACTCGTTTTGAAAAAATCGCGTAGACTAGACATCTTCCTCTTCTCCAGCGATAGAGCGACACCTTCCAGGTGGATCGAACGAGGTGTTGTCTAGGTCTGGATCGGACCTGTTCTTTGTTTAAAATCTCTCCAGTTAATTCGACGGATTGTTCGAAGAACACTCTCAAGATATTCTTGAACACCGGAAACAGATCTCATTTCAATGAAGAAAAGTTGTTCGACCGAAAACGTAGAAAGCGAGCCTGAACATGCACTAGGGGCTCCTCTCGTTGTAACTAACGCTTGCTCAAACTGAAGCCAAGTGTCAACTAACGCTTACTCTAAGCTCAGAGCCAGCTCTAAGGTCAGAGCCAGCTAACGCTTGTTCAAACTAAAGCCAGGGGTCAACTAACGCTTGCTCTAAGCTCAGAGCCAGCTGAAAGGTCAGAGCCAGCTCTAAGGTCAGAGCCAGCTAACGCTTGTTCAAACTAAAGCCAGGGGTCAACTAACGCTTGCTCTAA
>JAQIXL010000241.1:0-41393 GCA_034700245.1 Poikilolaimus oxycercus
TTTCGACGATTTTGCTTGTTGTACCCTATTGTGGCGTGTTGGTGGATTTTTTCTTGGTCGATTACGGCCAAGAACAGGCGAATAGTTGAAGAAGAAGCACGAAATCAACGACAAAGATGAATTCGCGATTTCTGCTACAGTATACCGCGCGCCACTTCTTGCCGCGGGACCCGCCGTGACTACGGTGGTTGTCGTGATTACAAGACGGCGCGGGAATTCAAATTTTGCACTTCCTTTCGCTGTTTTGGACCGTTTCCAGTCGTTTCCAACCCGGGTCGTGGAAGACTTTTTTGTTTAGCTCGTCGAGCTCTATCGAATGGTGTAAGAAAAACCGGGGGTCAATTCTGGCCCGGCATGGTCCTTTAATGTTAGTCAGATGCGGCCGTCACCCCCCCCTAACTTCCTCTCTTTTCTCTCTGATAGTTTATTGTTTGAGGTTTAGTAAACTTTATGGCTGAAATAAACAACGTCTTTCAAACAAAGACGCTTTATATCAGGCTGGTGGCCACGGTCTTCGGGTTCGTAATATAGAGAGAGTCCGTGTAAGAATAAAGCATTGGTGGGACACACACAAAAAACTCTCCCATCGCCCGGATTTCGACCTGAATCAGGCAGAGCGGTCCCATTTATGTTATTTCATGCAGTTTTGGCTGACTCGGAAGACTTTCGACAAACTTTATGAAAACTATGCCCCAAAAAGTAAGCAAAATCAGCACTTTTGAACCAAAATCGAATAAAAATCTCCAACTTTTCGGGCGAAGCGACCGAAACTTAGTATGTCACGCGCTTTGGCGTGGCCGTATTACCTAGGGAGTAGTCTTCCCTTGTCCGAGAAATATGACCAAGAACGAAACTTCTTCGAAACTTTTTTCTAGCAGAGATCTAGCAGATTTCTAGCCGTGTCGTGAACATCCGGACGGAAACGAACATTTTCTGCACGCTAAAAATCCCTGTAACTTTCTCTGGATTTAACCTTTTGCTGGGATTTTTCGATATGTTGTGCGCCTCGTCAAGAGCTACACGCGGGTTTTTGAATTAGCTCAAAAGGTGGAGAAAAACCTATCTAACGGCCAAAGTAGACTCGGAAAAAGTGCCGAGGCCGTGGGCAAACCAAACTTCGCGCGGCGCGTCCCCCCCCGCGGCATGATCGTCCATCTATCTGATCAGGCATCCTTTCTGGAGTTCCTGGGGTCACCGTTCATTTTCAAGCTGCTACAAATTCGTCGCGGTACCTGTTGCACTTTGATGCCACTCCCTCTCGCATCCGCCTGGTGGCCAGGCGGATGCGAGAGGAAACAGCCTGCGCTTATCTGGACACCCTCTATTTGTCCTGTCCGTTTGCCTGGCGTGGTCGTTCCCTTTTCCTCTATTCCCATCTGAGGCTTTCAATCAATTCCCTTGCAGTCATGCCAGGATTCAACTTTTCCTTCAACATCGACTTTGGCACTCCTTCGACTGATGATGAGGAGAAGGAGCAGCTCGACGATAATACTCCCATCATCCCCTTGCTACCTTCTCTTCCATCGCCGAAGGAAAAATTTGCCGTGAGTCGAGGAGATCTTCCACTAGAGCTTGAAATTTTAGTTGCTGGCGATCGTCGGCATGACAGTGGAAATTGTGATGGCCTGCTATACTCTCCTCTACGTCGTCATAAACCATCCGAACGTATGACTCTGTTCTTATTGAAAGAACAGAAATCATAGTGGCTCTACCTCTTGTTCGTCCTTCCATACTGCCTGACGTTCATCTTCGGCTCGCTTTACTCACTCTTCGGCCTCCTTACCAACCAGGAGAAGAAACTGAGAAGCTTTGTCATTCTTCAATATCTCTTTCTCTTGTCGACTTTGCCGATGTTCATCCTAAGTTTGCTCTGTGTGATCCACCCAGTAGCCTGGTCGGAGAAACTCACCAACCGGTGGTATTACTCCGGACATAGTGAGTTTCAAAATTATGCTATGGTGACTGCTTCTAGTTCGCTTCATCGGCATCCACGGCCTGGTCGTCTCGGTGCTCGGCGTGCCGTGCGCTCTCTTTTTTGCCTACGTCACGAAGAAAGCGCAACAAGACATCCGTCTCGCTGCTCGAAATGCCGAAACTTTTGACGTGCCCCCGTCATACGGGGCTTCTTCCGCTGCTCACACTTTTGTCATTCCAGAAGGCGGCGCCTCAATCCACCCGTCGACTCCTCGTCTCGTCTGACGTTATGATCACTTCGACTGTACAGAATCTAGAGTATCACAACAACAACATATAAACGATCATTGTGCAAATTCGTTTTGTCTATGAAGCGGTATTTCGAAACCGGTCATATCTTCTGCTTTCTGCTTTCCGGTCGGCTATGCGTCATCCGTCGCGTACTCGTCACTTGATTTTTGCCATTGAGAAACAACACCTCGTCATTGAATTCAATGTAAGCGAAGCACTCGTACTCAAAGCCCGTTTGTCACGCAATTGGAAGTATTGCACATCCACCGAAGTGCAAAAGAGCACGCACCTTTCTTGTTTTTATCGCGAAAGCACATGAAATTCACGTGTTTCCGGAAAAGGCGAGCCTGCTCACTATCAACGCCTGCGCCTCTCGTTCATTGCAGTGAGTAAGCGGTGATCGCTTATCTGAGACAAGCACACCTTTCCGTCCAAGGGTTCATCTGACGTGACCGCCTTCGGCTCCTTGAAGTTAATTTTGCAGCAAAATGCCGGGCTTCAACTTCTCCGTCAACGTCGGATTTGACGAACCAACAACTGAAGAAAAGCGTCCAATAGACGGACCAGCAAGAGCGCCAACCTGGCCAGCCCTCGAGTCTCCGAAGGTCAAGTTCACGGTGAGTTGCGGCAGTAATCACGAAAAAAACAGAAAGTCAATCTTCAGCTTCTCGCCGCCTTGGGAATGTGCGCAGAAGCTGGAATTGCCTTCTACTTTCTCCTCGGCGTCATTTCCAATAGTCCAACGGTTTGAATGAGATCAAAATAATCAGTATTTAGTTGATCTACCTCATTGGCACCGTGCTCTACTGCTTGTTCTTCATTCTTGGCTCGCTTCGTAGTCTCTTCGGTCTCTTCTCTAACAATGAGAAGCTCGTCGGTCGCTTTACGCGCCTTCAGTTCATCTTTCTTCTCTCCGTCCTCCCGATTTTCATCCTCAGTCTCCTGATCACCATGGACCCGTACCGTTGGTCGAACCGCTACTCGTGTGGTGGACGCTGCATGGGATACAGTAAGCCGGTCGACCTTTGTGCAATTCGCTTTGAAGTGCGCTTCGTCGGAATTCACGGCCTGGTTATCTCGGTGCTCGGCGTGCCCTGGGCGCTCTTCTTCGCTTTCGTCACCAAGAAGGCGCAGCAGGAGATCCGTGAAGCTGCTCGCCACACGACTGCCGTTGATGTACCGCCGTCGTATGAGACGGTGGCTGCCGTGCCCATGGAGACCGCGCCAGTCGCTCCCAAGACTCTCAGTACTCAAAATATTTGAACAACATAACGCTTGTAAACTTGAGAATGATAAAAAAAAACTACAATTCTTTTATTGTGTTTATTCTAACAGCGCAAGAAGTAGTACAATATTTCCAGATGCCCACCGTGTACTCTCTTTTGTTTCATTACTAAAATGCTAAGGTGACGTACGTTCCCAATCCTCCATTGTCATCGACAGTTTTTGATTCGCAAACAGAAAGTTTCCCAGTGTCGTTTTATTCCCCCAAACCATTCATCCCCCCCCCTCCCTCAACCATTTCAATTTCTCCGTTTTCACTAGTTTTTTTTGTTTTCTAACCTATTCAGAGGGTCTTCACATCATTCGTCCTCGCCGACCGGTCGTGTTCTCCGACGCTCTCCGCCACCGCTGCCCTCATCATCCGCCGGGGAGGAGCCGCCGACGGTCGTCGCCCTCGCCACACGCTGAGGGGACGCCGCCGCCACCGCCTTCGACACCGCGAGAGAGGGAACGCTGCGCTGGATGAGCCGCCGTCGACGCCGTGAAGCCCCTGCCCACCTGGCACTGGAGAAGCCCGGGCAGTATCTCCATCCACGGGACCAAGCCTCGTCTTCCCCGTGCCCAGCAGGCGTACAGCCTTGATCCCTGGGAAATAAAAAAAAAACCTATTCAGTGTCTCTCGACTTACAGGAAGACTATACCTACGTTCGCAGTGTTCAACATTCTGCTTATCGTCTTCATCCTCGTGATCGCGATGCCCGCCTTCTACGAAGCGACCGAGCACGCAGACTGTGGCTACGGTTTGCCGCCGTGCCCACCCGGAGAGCATTGCGAGTATTGGGGCAATGAGGGTGTCTGCTATGACAATTTCAAAAGCTAAGCTCCTCTTCTACAAAAGATCGTGAATAAAATTGGCAAAAACAAGGTGGATGTTCTGCCCGACACAACTGTTCCGCAAAATTTGTTGATCGCTCTCGAACAGGCTGGCATTGGCAAGTTGCGTTTAAGGTGGTGAACTTGGGCGTTCGACGAGGATGGACGCTAAATGTAAGTTTCGAGAGCTTCCTCATTTCTTTCCTCCTGATGTCATAGACTTATTGTTAGGCATGAGCATCTCTAGGAAAGAGAGGCGTACGCATCGATGAGTGAAAGAAGAAGGGGAAGAATAATAGACAATAGGAATAAAGGACCGGCTTGAAAGGAGATGGCCAAGAGAAGAAGGCTCGCTTACTCGGGGAAGAGCTGGAAGGAATCGGATAAAGAGCAAAAGAGAAAGCGATCATAAAAGAAGAGCTTCACTCATTTCTTCATCTAATTTAAGCTTCAACGTTTCCAATCGCCACAGAATCGAATCCTTTATGACAAATGTGGCCAGCTACGGGACAATCTAAAGAGGCTTTTCGGGACTCGGCAACTCTAGTGTCAGTCTAGTCCCTCCCGTGAGAGCCGATTGCTCTTATCTTGCTCACTCGCACACAGCAAGTGTGTCCTGTCGGCGTTCACCTGACGTGGCCGCTTTTTCCCCCGCTTTCCATTCTTTCTCATGAGACTTTCAATCAATTCTTGCAGTCATGTCCGGCTTTAGTTTCTCCATCAACATCGGTTTTAACGAGCCGGGAAATGAAGAAAAACGACCTGTCGATGATAAGCCGCCGAGAGCAGGAATGTTGCATTTTCCCAGCTTCGAATCATTAAAAGTCAAGTTCACAGTGAGTTGTTCGTGCGTGACAATCGACATTCGTGCAAATCCAGCTTCTCGCCAGCATCGGCATGTGCGTTGAGGCAATAATGGCCTTCTACTTCATTTTGGGCGTCATTTCTCATGGACCCAAGGTTAGTTTGTTTTCATTGTCGATTTATGTTCAGGCTCATTACGTGATAGTGACGCATCTCTATTGCCTGTACTTCATCCTGAGCTCGCTTCGAGCTCTCTACGGTCTTTTCACTAATAATGAGAAGCTTGTCGGCCGTTTTGCTCGTTCGCAGTTCATCTTCCTCTTCTCGGTCATCCCAATCTTCGTCCTCAATCTTCTCATCGTCATCAGTCCCGATGATTGGTCTGATAGTCTGACCTTCACTTCCTTGTGCCGACATTGGAATTGCAAAGAAGAAAATACCGGCTACAGTAAGCATTTACTTGGATTGTGAAATTCGCGTTGAAGTGAGCTTCGTCGGAATTCACGGTCTGGTAATCTCGGTACTCGGCGTGCCCTGGGCGCTCTTCTTCGCCTTCGTTGCCAAGAAGGCGCAGTTAGAGACCCGCGAAGCTGCTCGCCACACGACTGTCGTTGATGTGCCGCCCTCGTATGAGACAGTGACTGCCGTGCCCGCTGAGACCTTGTCAGTCGATCCTGAGACTCCGATTGAGAGTCTCAACACTCAAAGTGTTTGAACAGCCGATTTCGTGTAAACATTGCGCATGATAAAAACCAATTCTTTTATTGTGTTTCGTTGTATCCACGCAATAAATAGCAACGCAAGAAGCAATCAAGTCCCGAACCAGCCGTGAAAAGCAACCGCAAATCTGCCCCAGACACTAAAAATCAAAAAAAGCGCCCAAATTCTTGCAATTAAAAATCTTTGAGCACACAAGAGAGGGTGATACAGATGTTTTTCAGAACAACAAAGCTATCACTTGAAGACTACAACGCCGCAAATAAGGGACGAGGTTTTGGTCACTCATTCGTCGATTTCAAAAGGAATTTCTGCCGATGTGCTTATACGATAGTTGAAATGTGTGCTAAAGCGAGGTTCATCAGAGCAAGAAAGCAGGGGGCAGTCTTCCACGGCGACAACGGGTGGGTCGCCACCTATGCGTTGAGGAGTAGAGAGCCACGAGAGGCCACAAGACGCTCAACGGGTGACGGTCAGAAGGTCGTACACTCTTGTACGCCCACTAGAAACCAAAGATCCTTTGAGACTCTCATCGTAGACAGCTACAAGCGAGGAGAGTCAAGGAAACGGCGAGATGAATGCCGGCTGAAACGTATACAAGTGTGGAAGATCAACTCGCTGACGGGTGGTGCGCTTTTGCGCTTTTGCGCCATTTGCATAGTGCCAAAAGTGCTCTTTTGCGCTTTTGCGCCGACCGTTCGTGCGATTTTGCGCAAATGAGCCGAAAAAGTGCGCTTTTGCGCTTTTGCGCCGAGATCTGGGACAGACCCTATGCGAAGAAATATCGAGCCAAGGGCGCGAGACTTTTGCATCTTCCCCCTATCCCCCCCCCCCTCCCGGCCGCCAGGCCCACGTCACATCACTTTATGCATTTTTGCGTTTACAGATTTTCTTCTCGAGGTCCCAATGTGGATTAAAAAGACTCCTGTGACGTTTCCCGCCTCCCCTCTCGGTTCTTCGACCCTCGTGGTGTTCACGCACAAACACTTTTCTTTTCTTTTTTACATCCTTCGCCCATTCATCGCCTGATCCTTCTCGTCTTCCTCAGTTTTTTCCCAGGCCTAATTCACGATCAATTAAGTTACAGAAAAGTGCAATGACTAAATTCGCCGCGGTCAGCGTTCTTCTGATCATGTTCATCCTTGTCATCGCCATGCCCGAATTCTACGAAGCTCGTCCGCCAAAATGTGGCTACTTTAAGCCGCCATGTCAACCAGGAACGCATTGCGAGTGCCTAGGGGCAACTGTAGAGTGCTACTGCTTCCCGAATGAAAAACGCTGAACTTTTTTGCGAAAGATCCTGAATAAAGATGGCAAAAGCAAAGTCGATTTTATAGCTAACCGCAATTCTTCAAGTTTCCGGTAGCCACTTGGGTTGTTCCCTTGGGCCGCAAGGCTTAAAAAATCTTGGCGTGCGGGCCGGTTGCAAGTTGCGTTTGAGGTTGTGAAGTAAGGAGTTCAAAATCGAGAGACGCTAAGTTTCGAGAGCCACCCTGATTCTTCCCTTCTGACATCACAGACTTAAACGTAGGCATCAATAAGATCGATCGAAAAAGAAGGCATTGGAAGAATAAGGAGAAAAACTATGAAGAAGGTATCCTCAAGGGCAAAACGCACTCGGTCCTGTGAATGGAGCGCACAGGAGGCGAGCACAGTTATGAATAAGGTGGGAGAGGGGGACGCGCGACATTTTGTGCGGACCTCGATGTCGCCAAAAACGGGAGGACGTTCACTGAATCACATAGGCCCCTGCGCCGACAGAGGACCACAAGCGGACCAGGGAGAATGTCGAACGCACTGTACAGAGCTAAACGACCATGGGGGGGGGGGGCCTCAATTTTAAGGTAACAAAGACGGAAAAGATGAGATCTCTTTTGGAAGGTCAAAAAGATATATAATTATTTCACGCTCTTTGCCCGCATCTGCATCGAAGAAAGCGACCCTATTTTGACTCCCTCATCTAAAGCAGATATTTTCTATCTTACGATACGTGCCAACTTAAGTGTTTGGTCTCGATTTCGAATGCTCTGCGACTTTCGCCATTTCCCCTCTCTGCCATAGCCCCTCGCTTCACGCACAAACACGTTTCTCGCGTCTTCGATTTACTTTCCCCTCTCCTTCTTTCCATCAGGGCCCCCTCTCCCGCTTTACGGGGCTTTTTTGATTTCTAGTCCAGTTTGATTTTTACTCGCTTACAGGAAGACTATGTCAAAGTCCACAGCGCTCAACGTTCTTCTCATCATCTTCATCCTCGTCATCACCATGCCCGACCTCTACGAAGCGTACCCCCCGCGATGTGGCTACTTTCTGCCCAGATGCCTACCAGGAACGCATTGCGAATGCCTCGGCGGAGGCGTCGAGTGCTACTGTTTTCCGAACGAAAAACGCTGAACAGTCTGCGAAAGATCGTGAATAAACCTTTCAGAAGGGCAAAGTCGATTTTGTTTTAAAAAAACAACAAAAACAAATTACTCCCAAGTTCGTGAGTCGCCCTTCTTCTCAAGCGGCATCTCAGTCTTTAGCAAATCAACGAATCAATAGACGAAAAAAACGAAGAAGACGGCACAGCGCCACAAAATAACCGATGAAAAAAAATTGGCAACACCGCATTCATCCAGATGGCGTCTTTTTTAAAAAGCATTACACGTATTGCCCAAGAAAGAGCGGAATCTTGTTGTAGAGGATGGCAAAGAGAAAGGGATGATTGCAAATGAATGGCTCTCTCTTGGAAGGCATAGCGCTGACAAACCACATTTCAATGCGAGTAAAAGCTGCCGCCTCGGTCCCATGGCGATCAACCTGCAATACCGTAGCCATAAAAGTTTTTTAAACACACATTTAATTTTTTTTTCATTTTAATTTAGACACAAACCTTAATCATGGCGCAATGTTTCGCTTCGCCCACAAAAGACGGTTTTGTGCAAATGTTTGACAAGTCGCAAGAACCTGGGATGAACAACTTTTTAACACCAGCATTTTCCAATTGGCTTCAAATCCGTCATGAGGCTGATCTCGAATTCTGGAACTTGCAGCTGAAAAAGCAGTCGTAATTTCAGAAAGACTACCGTACATCGAGCATCATAGGCCTCATGTAAGTCAGAAGTCTCTCGATCTCGGCCGCCGTTATAGTCGATCGAATAGCCGACAAGCCACAAAGTTGCTTCGGCAAGAAAATGGCGAACTGGAAAGGACGCTTCCCATCAGCATCCTGCCAGTTGTAGGGCAGAGCCACGACTCGAAATTGGAGATTTTCCGCGTAATCGAAATATTTAGTACTGGATAGATGCATCATTTGCACCTAGAGGTCACTTTTCAATCTTTCAAAAAAGAACTGCACACTTTTCTTTGACGATTCGTTGTTTCGTGAAACTCCCCATCTTCAACGTCATCAAAAGCTTCCAGCCATTCGGATTTAAAATAAATCGTGTCGATGGCCATAATGCCCTCTTTTAGAGTCTCCAAGGTCACGTCGCTTTCAAGCTTTCCTTTAGTGCCTTGATTGATGAAATCGTTAATTTGCTGAAAAGCACAATTTTCAGTAAAAACTGAAATTGTCTAGAAATCTGCTTTTAGTGTCGCTGCTGGTTCGTTGCAGAAATCGACTTTCGCAAAGTCCACTTGAAGTTGCTGCATTGTATCGGTGAAGGGTTTGCGAATTTCAGCAGAGGCATCATAGAAAATGCGAGTAGCCAATTCCATGCAGTCAGTAGCTTTCAGTGACGTCAGCAGATCGGCAAATTTCGATTTCAATGCTTTAACATCGACAAATTTATCTAAAACACAATAGTAAAAAGCGCTCAACGTACCGTCGAAGAGAAATTCTTTTAACTCCGCTTGCGTCTCCCCGGCTGCTCCTTCGTGCACGACGAGCAAGGTCTTAAAGATGGATAGAGGAGATCGAACGACCATCTCCTCTCCTTTGTCGCTATTTACTAACTTCAACGACACGCTTATTATTGCTCTGAGAAAACGTCGTTTCTTTAGATTGAACTATCTAACCTGGTGAGATCTTGAAGGTCTTTAACGGCCTTCTTCTCCAATGAAGAAGCACTTGGCAACATCTTCGCTGGCGTCTGCTTCGTCTTCTGAATGGGACGCGCAGGCGCTTCAGCAATGGCGTTCTTCTTCTCCACCGATTTCTTCTTATCCTTTGTCATGATGAGAGAAGTCTGAAAACGCACATTAAACGTTCGCCTACAAAGAAATCAAAGCTAATAGATGGAAGTTCTTTTTAGGACTCCTCGTTAGTGCGATAACACTCGTGCGAAGAACTTCACACAACTGGTTTCGTAAGAAGCGTGAAGGGGGGGGGGGGGGCTGAGCGTTACTAAACCTCGCGACGCAACGATTCCGGAATGGCAGTAACTACCAAGGAAACCAGAAATTCGCCATGCGAAGGAGAGAGTAGGAGTTGTTGGGGTGTATCAGTTCAAAAAGCAGCACACAAATTTCACTCTTCTTGTGCCTGCATCAAAGAAAGCTTACTCCTTTTAGACATCTATTGGGGTTGTCTGTACTTCTGTGATTTTTTCACTTGACAGCGACAAAACGTTTTCAGCATCGCGTTCGTCATTCCGCCAGGCAAAGAGCGACCAGCCGCTTATCTCGGACACACTCTCTGTTAGTCCTGCCCGCGTTCACCTGACGTGGCCGCTTTTCCCCCGCTTTCCTTCTTTTCTTCTGATGCTTTCAATCAATTGCTTGCAGTCATGCCGGGATTCAACTTCTCCTTCAACATCGACTTCGGCACTCCTTCAGCTGATGACGAGGAGAAGGAGCAGCTCGCCGGCAATGCTCCAATCTTTCCCTCGCTGCCTTCGATTCCATCGATGAAGGGAAAGTTCATGGTGAGAGACGCCTTTTTTGGTGAAATTGAAGTTATAGCTTCTGGCGAGTGTCGGCATGACGGCCGAGATCATGATCGCCGTCTACTTCCTCCTCAACGTCATCTCTAATCATCCAAATGTTCGATTCTTCTTGCTACATCTTTGAGGATTTAGTGGCTCTACCTTCTCTTCACTCTCCCTTACTGTCTCACCTTCATCTTCGGGCCTCTTCACTCCCTTTTCGGCCTTCTCACCGGCCAGGACACGAAGCTGGACCGATTTGTCTCTCTACAATACCTCTTCCTCTTCTCCGCTTTGCCGATCTTCATCGCCAGTATCATTCTCATCACTCACACGAACGGCTGGGCGGACAACCTCACCAACGATTGGGACCGTGGTGGTCACAGTAAGTTCAAAATTGATATTGTCATAATCTTCGGCTCTAGTCCGATTCGTCGGCATCCATGGCCTGGTCGTCTCGGTGCTCGGTGTGCCGTGGACACTCTTCTTCGTCTTCGTCACGAAGAAGGCTCAACAGGAGATCAGGCTTGCTGCTCGTCATTCCGGAGCCGTGGACGTGCCGCCCTCGTACGAGGCTTCGACTGGTGCATCCACAAGCAGGGTCGTTGTTCCCGAGGGAGAAGTCCCGATTCATTCGTCGGCTCCGCGTCTCGTCTAAAGGGTGAAATTTATGCAGGATCATGACGTCTTCATACGTATTGTATTTTATGCCCCTTTGTGGAGTTTCATAACATCAGAGATAAATAATCACTCGATTCTTTGTCAGAGAGGTGCGGTTTCCGAAACCGTTCATATCTTTGGAGGACTCCACCCGGTTTGTGATGAGTAACAGTCACCTGGTAAGCAGCCTTATCGTTTCAACTCTACTCCTCTCAACATCCAGCCCAATTTGAGCCTTACGGTTTCACGAACAATCTTGTTTGCCCCTTTTTCCAAAGAACGCTGAACAGTGATGTATTCTCAGCGTTTTCGTCTCTGGGAGAGTTATCAGCTGCTTGTCCCTCTTCCCCATTGCATTGAGTCAGCGGTTGGCGCTATCTAAAGCTGGCGCGCTCTTCCGTCTCGGTGCGTTCACTTGACGTGGCTCTTTTCTCTTTTCGTCAGTTGAAGCTATTCTTGCAGTAGAATGCCCGGTTTCAACTTCTCCATCAACATCGGGTTTGATGAGTCGGCAAATGAAGAAAAGCGACCGATCGATGATGAACCGAGCCCGGCGGCCATCCCATGGCCCAGCTTCGAGGGGCTGAAAGTCAAGTTCAGTGTGAGTTCTTGTGCATGAAAATTGATCGAAAACAAAGTTTCCAGCTTCTCGCCAGCGTCGGCATGGTTGCTGAGGCAATCATCGCTCTTTACTTCATCCTCGGTGTCGTCTCTCATAAGCCAGAGGTTCAGTGAAAAGAGGACTTTTCTTATTGTTTAGGCCCTCTACCTGATTGTCACACTTGCCTATTGCCTCTTCTTCATCTTCGGCTCGCTTCGCGGTCTCTTCGGGCTCTTTACCAATAATGAGCACCACGTCGCTCGCTTTGGTCGTCTGCAGTTCATCTACCTTCTCTCGGCCCTCCCGATCTTCGTCTTCAGTCTCCTCTTTACCATTAAGCCCGATAACTGGGCTCACCGCCTCCTTTCCTGCAGTGGCTGGCGTTGCGATAGTGATGAAGGATACAGTAAGCCTTTTTAGTCGTTGTGAAATTCGCTTTGAAGTGCGTTTCGTCGGCATCCATGGCCTGGTGATCTCGGTGCTCGGCGTGCCTTGGGCGCTCTTCTTCGCCTTCGTTGCCAAGAAGGCGCAGCTGGAGATCCGTGAAGCTAGTCGTCACACGACCGTTGTTGATGTGCCGCCATCGTATGAAACGGTGACTGCCGTGCCAGTGGAGACCGCAACGGAGACTTCTGAAACGCCCGCTGAATCGGTCCCTGAGACTCTCAATACTCAAAATGTTTGAGCTCTAGATTGTGCGGACATTGCTTTTTTCAGTGAAGTGTTTTGTATATTAACCTGCAACCCAAACGATAAAAGTTTTTGAGATTTACTTCGTTCTTGGAAAACGTCTCAATTTTAGAGTGCATCTTTTGACTCCTATGTATCACTTTTTTCCTCAGCTGAGCTTATGAGCGCCGGAAGCATAATCACGACCTTCCCAACTAGTCTAGCAGTCGCGAGGACCCCCTCGTTGCCCCCAAGACTCTCTACTGGTCTAACAAGGCGCCTCTGTCTTCATTCGTCGCCGAGACCGTCGATGGGCCTTCTTATCTGCCGTCAACTCTCTCCTTGTCCTTTACACGCTCAAGGACTAAAGTTTTGCAATCGTCTGAAGTAGCTTTGGAGTAACGTTCAAGGGGTCGATACATACATATTCAGTGAATGTCGCAGTAGAATGCATCAGACAGTCAGGAGCCCGAGCAGATTCGGACATCGGGACATCGAAATCCGTCCTCTTTTCATAAGCGAGGTGCATTCTCTAGAACAGTTAGCAGTTCTGCTGCAAACACGGGAGGTCATCTTGCACATTCTCGACTCTCGTCCTTTCGCACAATATATCTTGAGCGCCCAGCGCATCGTGCCAATGGCCCCGAGAAGGCGCAGTTAGCACTGCTGATCCAAACACAACCCGGGGTCAAAGAGTTTATTTGGGCTGAGCAGTAGACTCAGTGCCCGGTCGGACAGGATTTAGCCTCTAAATCTTGTTATTCTCCTTACCCAAGTTATGAGTCCGCTTTTAGAAATGCCGGGCTTCAACCTCTCCTTCAACATCAACTTCGGCTCGGCGCAGCAAACCTGCGAGGAACAGAGAGACCTCAGCCAGGAGGAACGTCAGACTCTGACCGTTCGGTACACGGTTTGTGGTCTTTTTAACGAAAAAATTGTTCTCACAATCTATGCAGCTCCTCACCACCATTGGAATGTGTGTCGAAACATCGCTCGCAATCTACTTCTTCATTCAACTTCTTAGTCATATTCCCGATGAAAAGGTTTGCTTAAAGGAAAAAATACTCTCTTTAGGGTTTTCTATTCCTCGGTTGTCTGTTCTACACCATCCTCTTCGGTATTGGAGGACTTCTCGGGCTTCTCGGTCTTTTCATCGATGGTAAAAAGCTCCTCGATCTCTTCCGTCGCCTCCAGAAGCTTCACCTTCTCGCCGCTCTTCCCATGTTCATCATCTCGCTCATCATGACGGTCGATCCACATGGGTGGGGTAGACGCTGGTCGTGCTACTATGGATGCTCGGATTGGAGTAAGTTCTTTGACGGAAAAAAAAATTGGTTTCAGTGCTCTTCGTCGGCATCTACGGGATTGTGGTCTCGACTGCCGGCGCGGTCATCTCCTTCGGTCTCAATCATATCCTGAAGAAGCTGGCGGAACTTCGTCCCTCGGTCACGTATACCCCGTTCGTGAATGATGTGCCACCATCGTATGAAGCGTCGACTGTCTTGGTAGAGAAGGAAAAGGATGTCAAGACCCTGAAATCTGAAACTGTCTGAACAAACATGTCTCCTGTTTGATTGTGAGCGATAAAATACCTGCGCTCTTTGTTTCACAACCAGCAGCCGATTTGTAACACTCGCCCAAATTCGTTAACTCGCAGGGTCGCTTCAACGTGTGCCACTCGCCTACTCAATTTCTTTTTGACCTCGAAACATCACCATCGATTGAGAAAAAGGGCGCATTTCTGTCGGGGGAGAGGCTGTCGGGGGAGAGGCGGCGGCATGGATCAAAGGCACGGGAGAACCGGAATAACAGCTGTTCAAACTTCTTCGCGTTAAGATTTCAATTCTCAAAAACGTGTAGACTAGTGGCACTTTTTCTTCTTCTTTTTTCGTCATGCTTTTTATTCTGCCGTTCGTCCTTCCTTTCTCACAATTATCTGTGCCACCTAGTCCATATCAATGCTATTAACTCGAGGTCCTTCGGTTGCTATCACCGTCGATGACCTTGTCCTCTTCCTTCTCGCACCGTTCAAGGGCATGTCGATATCTTAGGGCAGATCGGTTCTTCGGTTCCGCGCAGTTTTCTCTTTCTTTTTCTTTCTCCTTTCTCTAGAAGCGTTTTATAGCAATGCCGGGGTTCAGCATCTCTTTCAATATCGACTGCTGCTCGCCAGCAAATAACGTCGAAGAAGGGCATAAAGGGGAGAACGATGAAGAAAAGCGTGCACGCAGAAACTACAAGGTTGATATCGAAAAGTGATGCTTTTCAAAGGCTCCCTTTGCTAAAAGTTCATTTTGCGTTTTCAGCTTCTGACTGGCATTGGCATGGGCATCGAGACCGGCATCGCTGTCTACTTTCTTGTTCGTCTCATTCTCAGCGATCTTCAGGTTGACGAATTGTAGCTTAAAGACTTCTTCAGCTTCCGTACTTCGTCGTGTCGTTGCTCTATTGCCTGCTCTTCATCCTTGGACCTCTTGTCGGTCTTGTTGGACTTCTCAAGTGCAATGTGAGGGCCGTCGGTCTTTTCCGCCGTCTTCAGCACTTCTTCTTGCTCTCGGCCATCTTTATCCTTACCATGAGCATCTTCTCACTTACAGACACGTGGCGGTTCACTGACCGCTATGCCTCTTTTTCGTCGTGTGGTTATCGTTGCCGTAAGTCTTTCAAAATGAGAAGAGCACTTCTTCTTTTAGTTCGCCACGCCGGCGTCCACGGTGTTCTTCTCTCGGTGTTCGGCTCGTTGTGCGCCATCTTCTGCGCTTGCTACGCAAAGAAATGCCAAGAAGAGCTTCGTCGAGCTGCAAAACCGGCAACCTTGGTTGAGGATACCCCGCCCTCGTACAAGGCCTCTACCACTTCCCCACTTCTTGATGCTCCCGAAGCCGACATGACACCGTTGGAGCCCTCGAACTCTCAAATTATCTGATTGTGGATTATCTCGCCTCTAGATGCATCGGAATTTAGTGCAATAAATTTATAATGTAAATTGCCGACTTGTTGCGGAGAAATGTTGACTGAAAGCGGATGGGATAGAAGCAACTTGATAATGTGGGAGGTTGGCCGGACTTAGACTTCAGCCTTGGCCAAATGTGGCGTCGACATCTTTCGTCTCTGAGGTTGAGGAGAACAAAGACGTCAAGATTCCCGAACCAGTAAGGTCAGGACTTGTTCACTAATATGGTTACGCACTCTCTTATTGGCCCGAAAATATACACAATGCTTGCTTACGAGTCGAAAACGAATACATTATCGGCGGCTTTCTGTTCACCTTCAGGCTTGAGCTTTTGATACCAATAAAAACTATTCAGAAATATCGTGCTGCTACCACAGAGGGTTGACTCGCAGCGAAATGACGAAGTCTCGATCGAGAGCAGGTGTCTCGAAAAAAGTGGACGACGACCCGACGAAATGATGCAGTCAACACAATTACAGTAATGGTAGCAATTGGAGAGTGCATGGAGACGATCATGAGCATGACGTGAAGTACATCTGCAAAGATACGAAAAACCCGCTCGAAAAAGGCCACTCTGAATGTCGAAGCCGAAAGTGATGGAGACGAGAGCGACGACGGTTGGAATACCGAGAAGTCCGAATGGCAATGCCACCTGCAAAAAAAATGTTTCAATCGAAGAAACGTTTTGTTGGCCTGAATAACTAAACACCGCAGGAAATGCATCTGCAAGCGTCGCCCGCGTTCGCTTTGCTTTAAAGACGATGCAAGTGTCGTATTTAGTGAGAGGAGACTGAAAGCCTTCGCCGGGCCGCGCTGTACAACAAGTTCGCTGAAACTTACTTGATGCAGAGCAAATCGAAGAAAACGCCGCCATAGTTGTTCGTTTTCCTCATGAGACGACGACAGAAGAGCGTTATTTAATTTCCAGACCCTAATTGTAGAATTACGATGAATAATCGTTTGAAATTATAACGAACGTCGCTAGAGCAAGTAGTAGGATGAAACCCGCACTGGCAAGAAGATAGCCCGCGCCGAGGGCAATGCCGACGTGAAACAAAGAATTCACTTCAGCCACGTACATTTCCACGGATGGATCCTTGAGCAGTTCCAAGGCTCGGAAATCTTTCTACAGTCTCAATGCAATATTTTTTTCAAATCTTTAAAGGACCTATCCGGGGAAAAAAAAGAGTTTTTTGTTCAGCTCGACGAGCTCTATCGAATGGTACAAGAAAATGAGGGACGAATTTTTCCCCGGATAGGTCCTTTAAGGATAAATTAAAATAATTTTGTACAATTTCTATTGTGCAATAAAGTACGAAAAAACTCAACCTGTCTGTAAAAGTATTCCCTCAGTTTATCGCGCTCGTTGCGTCCAATAAAGGCGATAAACGTCCCGATAGCGGCCGCGGAATAAAGAAAGAAGACGAACAAGCGCGTCGCCCTTTTTGAGTATTTCCAATGTGAACCCGAAAACTGCGCCAGCTGTTGACAAAAACAATTTTGTTAGCTAAATTCCAAACTTGAAACCGCCAATAGAAGACGAGGACAATGCTGTTACTCTGACAAGCTATTAAATACGCTAAAACCACCTGAAAAGGTTTTTTTGTACCACACAGTTTTTCCTCGCAACCATTTGTGTGTGCGAAGTGATGCCGAAAACACGCCATAAGGGTCCCGATGTGAAGCCGGCTACATACGGCAGCGCAAGCATTGGACACATTAGATGATGCACAAAAAAATCCAATATACAGGCCGTCAGCTGCAATCGGACCAGTGAGCAGTTCCTCACAAAAAGAGAATGTTGATGTTCACCGGTAATGAAGCTTGTGGATAAAATTGTTTGTGAGGAACTCCACACTGGTTCAACAACAAAGGAAGTTCAGGAGGAAAAGAAAGGATTGCTAAACAAACCATATAATTGAGCAGGAACCACCGATAAGTCTTCATATCACCAGGATTTGCTTTCGCCAAATAGACGGCGAAGATATTGACGAAGATGCTCAGGGTGGCCATGAATTTGGAGATCAGCGAAAGAGAAAACGGCATCTCGAGGCTGCCATGGAGGGCCATTTTACCCCTTAGAGGGCTTGCTCGCAATGCCACACTGCGATAGGAGAGCGAGCAGGTGTCAGCAGGAAGTTTCAACCTTTCAGCTGTTCTTGATATCGTATGCAGAGAGTGGCGGGAACTACAGACAACTCCGCCGTGGCTACAACTATTGAACAAAATTACAATATTTCCTTTACCGTTTAACGGGGAACAAAAGATGAGTTCAGAGTAAATAGACGGCAACTTCGAAATCAGCCCCCCCCCCCCTAGGACGTCTGCCGAGCTGTCGAACTCTTAGATTGTCTGATTTTCGACTCTTATTGTTTGGGTTAGGGCGCAATGAATTCAGCACAATAAATTTCCTGCCACAAAAATTGCGAGACTTTTGCGGTCAGGTGCAGATGGTGCGATGGTGCGTGGTCATCTTGAGGCTTGCCAACAGCTCTCAGATACGTCGGCTTGCATGCCTTCACTCTCCTCACTTGTCATTGTCAGTGCTTCTCCAGAATTTAGCACTTGCCGCTTTCCTCAAAAACGAGTAGTTAGCACTGTTGATCCAACATCAATGCCTGCATCCAGGCAGTGTGACTCATCAGTCAGTCCCCGGCCTGACGTTCAGTGGCGTCCCCTTGGTTAACCAAAGTTTTTTTAGCAATGCCCGGATTTAACTTCTCGTTCAACATCAACTTCGGGTCGACGACGAAAAAGGCCGAAGAGACGAAGTCGTCTCTCAGCGACGAGGAATGCAAGGCACAGAATGTCAAGTACAAGGTTTGTATAAAACACCTTTTTAGAATTTTTTTAGCTCATCGCCAGTATCGGCATGTGCGCAGAATTGGCAATTGCTGTCTATTTACTCATTGGACTCATCGTCTATCTTCCCAGCCGAAAGGTAACTCAAATATTTTATTAGTTGCAACAAAATGTAGACGTTCTACTCGGTAATAACGCTTATCTACACGCCGCTCTTCATCGTTGGGCCGCTTCTCGGTCTTCTAGGACTCTTCGCTGATAGTGCGAAGCTTGTCGGCGTCTTCCGTCGCCTCCAGCAACTGCACCTTCTGGCCGCTCTGCCCATCTTCATCTTCTCGCTCCTGATGGTCAACGACCCGTACCGCTGGTCCCGTCATTGGTCTTGCTATTGGGGATGCTCCGATTATAGTAAGCCCAATTTCTCAAGTTTCCTAAAATTCACATTGAAGTGGTGTTCGTTGGAGTTCACGGCCTCGTCGCTTCGGTGCTCGGCGCGCCCATCGCTCTCTGCCTCGTCTACGTTGTGAAGAAGATCGAGAAGGAACTTCGTCAGCCCGTCAACTACACCCCGTTCGTCAATAATGTGCCGCCCTCGTGTGAGACGTCGGCCACCACCCTGAAGGAGGAGATGAAAAACGCCGTAAAGTCTCTTCTTGTTGAAGCGCCGAAGTCGGAAATTGTTTAAATCATAAATTTTTCTCAATGTTTGACCAATGATAAAAGCATTCAACGATGCGGAGACATAGTCATTCGTCATGCTATTGGGGATGTATTAGGGAGAGCGACTCTGTAATCACCTGGCGTGGGAACCGAGCTTCTTGTTCTCAATCGACCGTTGAAAGAGTTATTTTAGGATCCTATTTTCATCTGTTCCCATTTTCATACGAGTCTTAGTCGAAGTTGCAGTAGAATTTGCAAGTGCTCCCTCTCAGTCTGTGGTCTGGCGCTCGTCCTCTCCGGCTGCCTTCTTCACTCTTCGCCGCCTGCATCCTCTCCTCGGGTCGCTCCTCCTCTGCTGCCTCAGCATCGTCGGCCGGCAGCTCTTCAACTGCTGTCGACGCTGTTAATGGCGACTTTTTCATGTCTTCTTTTAATTTTTAAAGACATGCGTGACTATGCCTTTTTTATCCAGATTTGTGGAAGCAGGCATTGCTTGTGTTTTCACTTTTTTTTTGCTTTTACACGCAGTGTTTTGGTTTCTTTTCCGTTTTCGCTTTTTTTGCCGACTCTTTGAGACCGATTCAACCGTAGCATCGGAGTCGCATTTGCTCGTAGATGGCGCAGGAAGTTACATTCCAAGCATCTTTTCTAATTTCTAGAGAAATAAACTAACTGAGATCGGTTTAGACTTTTAGTGAGAAGAAGAAGAACGTTTTGCCGACAGATGCCCCTCCATGGCCGCCGCCGAAGAAGATAGACCCGCAGCCGGCGGTGCTCACGACTCCGACGACGACCACCGAAGAGGAGACGAGCACCGATGCCGCCGAGCGTCGCTGCTTCTTCGAGGTTGCCCTGAGGAGGAAGGAGGAGAAGAGGAGTTGCAGTGGACTGTGATGGCCTGGCTGCTCGGCCGCGTCCTCCTCTGAGCCCGCGTTGACCCTCCGAGGACACAGAGCAGCTGGTGGTGCGTCTTCTGAGAGGAGCGAGAGGAACAAGCTTGCAGTCCCTCTTCCGTCCCTCTTCTCTCCACCCCTTGCCAATAAAAATTCTTTTCCATCTCTTCGATTTAGACGGATGAGAGCATCAAAGAAGATATTTGTCACGCGGAAGGTTTTAGAAAATCTGTCCAGAGCACCTCAGTACTACCTCCCACCCGATTTAAACATTCATTTCTATTTTCGAACAACCACAAAGGCTGCAACTGAAGAAACCTTCGAGAAGCCTCTAGAAGCTTCGTGAACGTTCTAGAACAAAGCGCTAATTTCTATCTCGATAGAGGCCCAAAAGGCGAGAAAAGGGAGAAGTTTCCTTTGGTGTAGATGAGAGAAAAGAGCGTGAAATTCACCGCGAAGTTCCCTTTGAATGGCCAAAGGAAATGGACACTCAAACGGAAACGGCGGACTTATTACCTACGGGGCAATTGATAGCACAAACTGCGATTCAAGCGTGGCCTACACGCCGCTGACATCGGAAACCTTTTGGCAGTTCACGATGGATTTATTTGCCGTTGGGTCGTATTCTCATACGGTCAAGCAGACGGTGATTTCTGATTGGAACTTCGGGTCAACACTCCTCGGTCCCACCGCCGATGTGGTTGGCGCAATGAAGACTGTCAACGCTACATTTGATAGCACGTTCGATAGCTACCTGGTCGATTGCAATGTCACAGGACCTGATTTGATCTTCACAATCAGCAACCGTCAGTATGTGGTGCCACTCGCCGAATACCTCTACGAGTTGGGCATCGGAAACGGCTTATGCATCGTCAACTTTGAGTCGTTGTCCAGTTTTGGTTTCGGACCTAGCTGGTATTTCGGCAATGGCTTCTTCATTCGTACCTACTGCCATATTTTTGATGTTGGAAACAAGCAGATCGGCTTCGCGCGCTCCAAACACGGACCAACAGTCCGTTAAAGATCCTTTCAATTCACATTGTCACTTTCTCCAACGAATCACTTGAAGAAGAAGCATCCAATAAACATTCATCGCTTATGAGCCCAAAAAGTTTGCGGTAGCGCTTTGGCGTTCGTCAGAGGGGGGTGTAGAAAGAGGTCGGACAGAGGGCTTATTCATCTCGTTCAGGCCCTTCTCGTTTCCAAGGTACCTTGTGCCGTCTTATCATACAGACGTCTCCATTCTGTTGACAATGCAACGCAGACATGCGTACGCCTTGAAAGTTCAAACTCTTTGCAAAAGATTACACCTCGTAGACGACTTTTTGGAGGATTTCTTTTTCATGGCCACGAGTGAAAAGCACCAGACGAGTCCAAAACACTCACGAGTATTTTAATCTTCTAGTCGTATGCTTTTCGTCTCGCTCTTTTTCTTTCTTCCTCCAATTTTCGAGGCCAGACAAGAAGTCTTCTGTACATCCGGAACATCCAATGTGACGATGATCGAGTCTACACTGCACGTCTACAGTCCCGGCTATCCGATCTCGCTCACAGTTATCGGCAATAAAGGCTGCCAGTTAAATATTTTGGTAGGAAACGATTTTGTGAATAAAGCTGTTATTTTCAGGCACCTTGGGCGCTGGTGGATGTTCTGTTAGTTGAAGGAGCTTACCCTGGAGGCATCCAGCTGCATCTCGGAGGATCGGACGAAATTTTCCAAATTGAAAGACCAACCACAAATTTCTCGGAGGTTCTTCATTTGGAACAAACAAAAAGACATCACGGTCTCATCTTTGAAGCACCAAAATATGACGAGGACGACGACTATTACGTCGCGTTTTATGTTGTTGTGCACAGCTACGGTAAATCCGAGAATTGTTTTTAAAAAGTCACTTGCGAATAGGTTTCCAACCCGATTGCTTCGCTTTGAATACTGAAGTATCATTGGATGTCTATCGCGGTTTCACACTTTATGTGCCCGTATTTTGGACGGTCGAAGGGTGCGTTAAAATGGCAATAAATAATTTTGCAATGAATTTTAGAGATGGACTTGAGTCGAGATGGAATTTCCCGAATCCTGTGAATTGTAGTTGGAAGTTTGCCGCCGTTGAAGGAGTCGCAGTCAGGATTGATGCCGTTGTTGACGCCAAGAATGGTGATTTTGGTAAAACCATGAAACTGGAATTTTCTTCACCAAATGGCAGTGTGGTGCAAACGCTCGGGTAGCTTCATGTTGCTTCTGACTTTGTGTCTGCGTTTTAGAGTCAACAACACGGGCGCACGATTCTATCTTGAGCCGGATAGCCTGCCTGTGACTGTCCGGTATACAGCATCGAATTTGTCCGAAGCGGCTCTTTTCATGCGCTTCGTCGCTTATCCAGCAAACTGTGAGGAGCTCTTAAAATGGGATGTTTCAGTACCCGATCAGCCTTCCCGTTGCGACTATGGTCTGAAGAATATGACCTGGCGCGACTCTACGGTGCCATACGCGCCGCTTACGGACCTCTCAGGCGACAGACGCTATCCATACCTTCCTAACCAAGTGGGCGTTGCTTGCTTAAATCAAACGCGTTACGGTGCAGAATTGCACCCTCAAGATGGATGTACCATCCAAGAATTTGTTGCGCATTTTGGCTTATGAGAATTTTCTTACCGACGGCGATTTTTTTGCCATGTATGCCGACGGTGCAGAACAGGCAGTGTATGTTTTGTATTTTAAAGCGAATACCGAGAAAGAAGCAGTGAAAACGAAGTATATGCATATCATCACATCGTTCTGGTCTTTGTGACTGACTTTATCGAAGCCTCGGGTGGGGTTCACTTCGACTTGGAGTTTATCAGTGAGTTTTATTAATGACGAAAGCGGGATTTAGACTGTGACTGCAACTTTTGGTCTGCCCCGGAGGGCGAGGTGCAGCCCGACTCCGAGGAAACGCTGCCAATGCCCGGCAATTTCGACCCGCAAACACCTTACGCACGCGGAATGAACTGCCCATTAGTAAACTGCACGTGGACGGTACGGGCTAAGTTTTTTTTTCAAAGTTTAATGCACAGCGAAAATCCGATGACTATCTTTTGTTCTACCTGGAATACATTTTGGTATCCGGCTCTTGGATCGAGTTCTATCAGGAAGACGAGTTATTGTTCAAGTAAATCTAGCATTCCTTGGAAATGGAGCTTTCTTTCTTAAAATTCCAGCTCGTCCTATTACCAAGGCGGTGAAATGTACACAATGGCTCGCGGTCAACTCACATTGCGTTATCAATCACCACCAATTGCGGCATTTGATGACAGCCCAGATCGAAATATCGCATTTGTTAAGTTGACTCGACCTCCAGGTGAAGTCAAAAACGTGCAAAAAACAAAATTTAGCAATGACAACCGAAATTGAAACGCTCGAAATTCGTTTCATTTACTCTCAGTTGATCTCGGCGAGGAGTTGGCCGCCGGGTCGAGCTTATCGTCTTGTTCCTCTTGGAGAGCTTCAGCCCGGCGCACAAGTCGCCGTTTTCTATGTGCGAATCGGCGTTGATCCTCGATTTGATGACTATCAAGCGGTGGACTTTCTTGTCTATGAAGATTCGCCGGAATCACCAGTTGATGCGTGAGAAGCGAAAGCGGTCGACACAAGATAAAAAGCGTTTCAGCTTAAAAGGCGTTCTGGAAAACGATTGGTGTTATACGGAATTTGACTGCGCTCGAATTCAGTGTGAGTTCCAAAACATCTGACAATACATTGAGCAGTTTTGAATCCGAACAGCAGCGTGATTCGACTTGCTCACGACGCCCAGCGCGCTAATCAATCCTATGTAATCGACGAACTCTTTCTTTTCGAAGTTCGAGGTACGGTATTTTTAAAGATTAGAGAAAAAGTTCCCCCGAGGCATATGTACGAATACGATGTGGTTATGTACGTCGACGGTGCAATGCTCCAGGACGTGTTCTCCAATCACACCCAGCGCTTCGCCGCGCGTTCCACTGACCGCCGACCTCGTCTCGGCTTCTATGTACCGGATCGTGAGACAATGATGGTCGGCGGCGAGTTCACTTTCACCTTTTGGCCGTATGGCGTCGATAATCCGCCCCTTCTCACTATCAATAGGTAAGAGAAGGATTGTCTTGTTTGTGTGAGGGAAGAGGTCTTAGGGAAGATTTGGCGAGGGAAGACTTCTTTGTTCTACCCTGGCATATCGTCGCCCTGAATTTCACGTGTCCACTGGAGAAAATCAGCCTTCTTTTCATTAGTCAGGGTAATTCATAACAAAGAAAAATGGAAAGGAAAAGTTTTAGTGGAAATGGAGTCACGAACTAGCGTCCCGGCACTTCGACAGTGGCGTTTTGATGACTTTTCTGGAAGCGTTTTTGAGGCTGACATTCAGCCGTATTTCCCAACAGTCGTAGCTTCCACGGCTATTGTCTTTGTGGTCGAGCAGATGAATGTGGATGATAAGACAAGGGTCTTTCTAGTTGATGAGAAGAACGCAGAAAAAGGACGCTATAGGTACGCGATAGAGACTTCACCGATTTGAGGCGAAACTTGAAGAATTGACAATCTGGTTATCGGCACAAAAATCGTGTTCAAATTCGGTGGACGTTTTGGTCTAGAGGCAAAGATTCACAGCTCGGAAGATCGTTTTTTGATCGTGAACAGGGACGTCGAGGAAGAAGAAGAAAATCCTAGTACGCAGACATCTTCGTCAAGTGTTATAGAAGAGTTCATCGTTTATAATGCGTCTTTTTGTTTCTTCTTGACCTTTGCCATTTGAACATTTCCGAGTGGTGTTTGATGCAATTGCATGGCTTCACAAGAATGAACGTTTTGGCGATTGTCTCGAGTTGAGAACCCCCTGAAGCGGTCCTTTACTGAGAGGCTGTTGAAGTTAAGTCACTCGAAGATATTGCTACAACAAAAAGAAGTACGACTTGTTCGGAAACAGAAAGTTGCTCCGAGGCACAAAAAACGCCGCGGGAATTCGAGCGCCTTTCGAGGCGTCTCCCATGCATCCATTCACCCTTGACCCCAAGGAGTGATTGATGGAGTCTCTGTCATGGGAGGCTGTATTGGGCTTCTTAGGCCGACTCTCTCCTCAATCTCTATCAACTTCTTGCTCTGGTGTGCAAAACGATTTTGCTGTCTTTTCTTGGTAAAAGTCAAAAGATGGAGTTTGTCGTCGAAGGCTAGCATTCCTGCCTTTTGAAGACGTTCTCAAGGCGCTAGTGTAGGCGCTTTGGTCCGCGAAATGCGCAATATGGCGCTGGATCCTACACACGTTTCAAACAAAATCCAAAGGTGTCTCGTGCACAAGACGATGCTTCTTTTCTGCTGAAAAAGCGCGCATCTTTCACCGTTGTCAAATTGCGACGTGGTAGATCAAAGCCCCCCATGTATGGAGAGACAATTGAAGGCGAGTGTTGCGAAAAAGCGCTCGAAACGGGGTCGACAACGCGAGAGACACGTCTGCCAGTTTTTTGTGTCTTTAAAAAGGTGACAAATGACAAACGCAGATTTTCGCATTGCCGAAACACTGACTAGATCGCGATGATGACGACCATCATCCACTTGCTTCTCTTCATCTCGGTCCTAATCGATGAAACCAAAGGATGCGCGCCCACGCGCGGTGGATCGACGCCAAGTGCATGTAAGTTTTTACTGTTTGAAATGCCGATGTGAAAGTGTGCACAATTGGTTCGCAGTATTGATCCTATCCTACGCTTTCGCTAGATTTGAACTTAAAGGGGCCCGTCAGTCGTACACAAAACGTCAGCATAAAGCCTCATGCATTCGTTTCAGCTCCAGCTACGACACCGGCACCGACGACCACGCAGATGTTCAGCATCTCCACGGGAACAGGTGCGGCAACGCGCTTCATATAACTGAAAAATGCTCATGTGCTTTGAGTTTGCAACCGCTTACAGAAACGACAACGTGTATCTCGACCTCATCGACGTCCACGACGACTACCTCGGCAAGCGGTTTGTCTAGCAAACTTGTTCATGTTTATTTTAGCTGCAACCGAGTGCAATTCGTGCGCGGCTATGCTTTTCGCGGGCGCCGACCCGAACTCTTTCGTGGTGGATTTTGATCCACCAATGGGCGCCCCTGCAGTTGTGGATGGATGCCAGGAATTGACTCTCACCTGTAACGGAGAAGGTGACACGACCATCTACGTACGTTCAGAAATGTTTTCGCTTCCTTTGATTGCTTGCGAAGTCATTTTCATTTATGTCTACGTTATAACGACCTTTCATCGGCTGTCTATCAAATGGCATTATAGAAACTGCATTGTAGATATATTTGAGATTCGAGACTCGGCTTTCAGACGGGTAGCAATGAAGTGCTGGCAACCGGGACTGACGGTGTCGTGACGACGTTGCGATGTAACGCCGATGGTCAATGGTTTCGATCACCCAGTCCTAACTTGGACCCGATCGCCATGGTCTCCTGTGTGGTTGTATGATTCGTCAAAATGAACAACTAAAGCCCCAGACAATGGCATTAGTCGTTGCTTGACCTCATGCAATAAAAAGCAAAACAACCTTCGCGTCACCAAATCGGGGTGCGCAACATGATATAGTGTGCCGTTGTTGCGCTTTTTCATCTCACATCAGTTGAAGGGGACACCGCCGCGAAGAGCGAGGCGACCCGTTGTCAGGCGCGTGACATCCCCCCGTTGCGGGCCCTTTTCACTCTCGTCCGCCATCTCTCAGCTTTTTGCCCTGGCTGTGTTTTGTGCTCATTTTTCTTGTTGGCTGACACGGCACAATGGGACCAGAGAAGAACCGACGACTGGGTTTCGAGTGTCATGAAGGTTTACCTTGGAGTCTACTGACATGAGAAGAACTGACTTTCAAAGGATGACGAACATTGGACCGCCGAAATCGTTGATAAGTTAGACCGAATACTATCATTTTTCAACTCTAGGCATCATCAACCAGGGCCATGGTGCGAATAGACTCACAAAAAAGAACGTCGATAAGAATCTTGGACAACGCTTGATGGGGTGGGGGGAGAGCCAACCTATTCTTTGACATTACAATGCGCGTACTTCTCCTCTATGACCTTTTTGATGTTCCGGCGGAGAACAGGTGAGCTTTCAGCGAAACAACACAAAATTCTTATCGAGCTTGATCGCCACAAAACACACGCGGAGTCCTTTCACGTTCGGTAAATGAAGTTAGGCGGCTTCTCGCAGATGGCGCCATTTTGCTGAATGGAACATTTTATAGAAGTAGCAGAAAATACTTGAGTAGTGCAGGGGCGGTTGTACCAGGCACCCGAGTAACCGCCCTTGTCCGTTTGAAGATACAACGTGCCACAATTCGCCTTCAAATTCATCTTCCAGCTGAGAAAACGACCAACTCCAGTGACATTCTTCGGCTGTCCGTCCATGGTGGCGAAGCGAGTATAATTCCATGAAGTACCGTCCAACCAGAGAAAGCTCTCCGACGTGAATTCCCCATTTAGAACTTGGGTCGTGTTTTTCGCCGCGAAACCGATGCAATAGTAACCGCTCGCAGAGATCAGAGCAGGCAGGGCATCGAAAACAACCAGTTCAAAGAGCCGTAGACATAGCCTACTGTTCCAGACGACTGCCTTGGCGCTGCTCGCAACTGTCGCCAGGCTGGCCTCCTGCTGCTCGCACCACATTTTCGCTGTCGTGCAAGTTGTTAGTGTGGACAACTGAAGGCATAGATGCTGAACTTGCAGTCGCACAGACCTTCACGCAAGTGCTGTTGACGTTCAGCTTCGGCTGCGCTGGGACGAGCGTCCATCCGTCGTCACACTGCTGAGTTGGTACGTCGGCGATGAAACACTTGTCATCGGTTCCTCGAACTGCGTAGTAGTAGTCGCTGCCAGTCACGTTCATCACGAACGTCGACTCTGTAAGTAGCGAATTCAAAATCAAGCACAATAAAAGAGTCTGAATCTAAACCGCCCCACATGAGAAGAGAGCAGTTTGCTATTAGTTGAAAAAAGAAACAAACGGATCATATTGAGAAGGCAGTAAAATTCCGTGTCTTCGACGCCGTAACATTCAGTGTCCAACTAAATAGCATGATTTCATTTTTTTTTGCATTCCGTACGGCGCAATGTTCGAGGCACCAATCCAGGTCCTCGGTAGAGAAGAGGGACGAATTCGGGGCGCCGGCCGAGGCAATTTTGTGGAAGGCCACAAGGGCCGCCTAGGAAGCGCCAGCCGTTAGTTGCAGGGCATTCATCAAAGCGGTACTTACGGTCACGGCACATTGCATAAGGAGGACAAGCGGCATGAGCATCATGTTGTCGTGAGCAGAGAACTGATCGCATAAAGCGGCGTCGCTTGACAACCTGCTGGCGAATATTGGCCCACAAGATTTTCTGGAACGACAATTGATGTGTTTTTAAGCGGGTTTCTGCAAGTCGCGGAGATGGACGACGGATGTGGAAGATGTTGCCAGGATTGCTCTTTTTTTGAAACACAATACATCCTGGAAACACGCTTATGATTTTGCAGCTCGGAAAGGAGTCGAGGCAGCGATGAGCGTAAATGAATTTGGGAAAACCGTAAACCGCACATTCATCGTTCTTCAATACTTGCATTGCCTTCTGGCCGTGCCGATCTTTGTCTTCAGTCTATACTTGTCACTATCAACCCTGTGGATTGGAGCAATACGCTGGATGATCGCAAATATCAATATGACTTCCTTTACAAGGGCGACACACTATTCGTTGGAATCTATGGGCTCGTGTTGTCGGTGCTCGGCGTGCCGTGGGCCATCGCCTCAATCTGCGCGGCAAGCAAAGCCCAAAGGGACATTCGCCTGGCACGAAGTATGAAGGCTTTTGAAGAACCTTCAACGACATTGTCGAAATCGTCTGTCCCCATTCATTCTCGCTACTCTCGTTTGGCTTAAAACGAGTCGCTGCTTACACTGTCAATAAATCCTTTTCCGTATTGTTTGTTGAGGGATCTGGGATCATGAGATCTCACGACCTGGCTAGTTGTTCGAAAACATCTAAAGGTGCACGCGCTTACTAGAATTTCTAGTTTGTCCGGCTCACAAGCTCCTCTTCTTATGACAAAGGAGTTCCTCTCGCTAACTGTTCGACGGGAAAGGGTAAGAGAAGAGGGCATACAACTCTGTCTTGAATCGTGTCAATGACAGAAAACCCCCAAGCCGTGAATACTCTGTCAGGCGGTTCGGTCTTATCGCGACGCCCGTCCATCACTCGCTCGCGTTTTCATTTGCTAGTTCCCTTCATCATTTTTCTCTCTCTCTCCCTCCCCTCGTATTGAAAATAGCTTCTTGCAGGAAATGCCCGATTTTAACATTTCCTTCCACATCGACTTTGGTGGCCCATCGCGTGACGACGAGAAAAAGCTGACTGACCATTTCGACAGAGAGCCGGACGTCTTCACTTCCGAATTCAGTCTCGCCCCATTGAACCTCAAGAAGGCATCGATTATTTTCATTGAAATGACCTTTTCAGCTGGTTGCTCTGTTTCTGGCGGCCTGCGAAGCAGTTCTCGCTATCTTCTTCTTCATCATGGTCGCAACTCATGACCACGGAGTATGAGAAATATTGTTCTCTGAATGGAAGTGCCTCTTTCAGACGGCCTTCTTCATCGTCACGTTGTTATACAGCGCTCTGCTTGTCTACGGCGCAGCCAAGGCTCTGTTCGGGCTCTTCTTCAATCGCGAAAAACTCCTCGGCACTTTCATTCACCTTCAGTACCTCCATCTTCTCGTCGCCCTGCCAATGTTCACCATGGCCCTCCTCATCACCATCGATCCTCATAACTGGGGTCACCGACTCAACGACGCCTGCCATGAAGGCTACAGTAAGAACTTGATAATAGTAAAAATGTGCTTCAAGTGCGTTTCGTCGGCATCTTCGGGCTGATCGTGGCTGTGCTCGGCGTGCCCTGGGCCATCTTCTCCGTCTTTGCCATGAAGAAAGCGCAGAAGGACATTCGACTCGCTCGTGGTGTTGCGGCTTTGGATGTGCCGCCGACCTACGAGCAATCGACAACTGCCACTTCGACGACTTCGACGGTTCCCGTGCACTCTAAGTCTTCTCGTATTATTTGAAAGAATTCTTTTTTTTTTGATTTTCAAGAAATCAATAAATCTTTTTTTTTCCTTTGCCTACTTGCCCGCTACAGAGAGAGGCAAACTCCTATCTTCCCCTTATGTTTCAGTGAAACAACACTTCATTCTGAATTGATCGATGGCTTGACCAGAAAAATTGAAGAGAAGAGCGCCTTATCATGGCCCACCAACTGGTCCAACAAGACGAATTCTGCCCTCAGCCGGGAAAGGCTGAGTGTGGTGACCGCTATCGCCGGCGCGTCCATATTTTTGTCTTCGTTCTCCCTCCTAGCCTCCAGTTTTTGTCTTCCTTTTCCGTATAGAGAACTGCACATTTCTTCCAGATGACGGGCTTCAAAATTTCATTCAAAGCCGATCTTGGTTCTCCGACTCGGGATTGTGAGAAGAACCCTGGTCAGGCCGACGAGAGCGATAATGTTTCTGGATCGCCACAGAAATCTTCGAATTTTAACCTCATGAAAGTTGGCTAAACTCATGGTACTAAAAATGTCGCCTTTTCCGGTTTCCGCCATGCTCCTCATGCTGCTCGAGGCGATTTTGTTCATCAAGCTCGTTGTCAATTTGAACAGCCATTTCGATAACGTCCTCATCACGCTGATCTACAGTTTGCCGATTATCGCCGGTGATGGTCTGGGATTCCTTGGTCTCCTGGCGGGATGCGAGAAATTTCTCGACGTTTTCATTCTACTCCAGCACCTTCACGTCTTCTTCTCCGTCCTCGTAAGCGGGCTAGTGCCGACGATTCTGCTTGTCCCGTGGAGACTCTTCATGTTGATCATGGCAAAGAAGACGCTAAAGGAGATTCGCCCTGGTCTAGACTCTTTGACAGTATGCGACGAAACAAAAACATCAGTTGCAGTACCTCAAACAAGAATTTCGAAACTTAATCCGTTTTAGCTTACCGCAATGTTCCTGATGATGGTGGAGGCGGTCACGGTCTTCTTTTTCATGCTCTCACTACCATCCCAGAGTAGTGGAGTACGTAAAGATTAAATTCAATAACGCAATGGTTCAGACGATTATCTACCTCGTAGCGATGCCTTACTGCCCGTGGCTCGTATTCAGTTCGGGCAAGAGTGTGGTCGGATTGTTTACAAATCGTGGAAGGATGCTTCAAACCTTTATCCGTCTGCAATATCTTCATCTTCTCCTGGTGTTGCCTATTTTTGTCGGCAGTCTCCTTATCACGATTCATCCTAACGACTGGAAGTACACTCTCAATTGTCAGACCTTATCCGATGGTGACGTGCGCTTTCTTGGCATTTACGGATTGGTCCTGTCGGTGTTCGGTGGGCCATGGGCTGCCTTCTCCATCGTGACAGTGAAGAAAGCTCAAAACGACCTTGCTCTTGCTGAAAACACTCTCGTTCACGAAGCCCGGCCGTTTGGTGAGAAAACTTCGACGCCTGCGACAACTTACTCTGTTCCTATCTATGGTCTTTAGTCTTGTTTTGTGGCAACAATGTTACTCAACAAAGAATTGATAAATCTTACTTCTTACTTTTGTTGCCTCTATGTGTGGATGCGTTGGATATTCTAGTGTAGCAGTTCCATCATGTACCCAGACAATTTGTGGGTACCCGACCCTTCTAAAGACCGAGCATCCTTATCTTGTGATGCCGCTTTTTGCCAAACGCTCGACTCACACTGCACGTCCACAC
Source organism: Poikilolaimus oxycercus (assembly GCA_034700245.1). NCBI lineage: Eukaryota > Metazoa > Nematoda > Chromadorea > Rhabditida > Rhabditidae > Poikilolaimus > Poikilolaimus oxycercus. The sequence goes on from JAQIXL010000241.1 coordinate 31,665, forward strand.
CGAATCGATCTATTTCAATTTTTGCCCTTAAAATGCCCGTCCTAAATATATTTCATTTCTTTCTAATTCTTTGCGAGTGCTGCAGTTTCGGCGAGGAAGACTATTCGTCTCGCACATTAATATTCGTATAATTACAATACACAGCTGAAAATATTTGTGCGATTGGAAACAGTCGACCAGAAGCTGAGCTTTGTCGCCCATCGACTTATCATGAGCGCTTGATGTCATAACTGTCCTTACACACGTTTTCTCTCTGTGCTTTGGCTAGGAGACGATATCGTAGTGGAAAACCAAGCTGTCGAAGGGCGAAGCAACCAGATCAAAGCCGCTTGCGCAACACGACCTTCTCACACAAGCTTAACTAATTTGTATTGGCAAAGCTCTCTCGCGAAGTAGAAAGGGTCTTCTTTTGCGACTCATGCCCAGGTGCCTGCAAGTGACTTAGCCGAGGGTACATAAATAAGTCGCTCTGCAACCCTCGGCTAAGTCATTACACCACCCTTCGCTAAATGTAAGTCACTCGCAGGCACCTGGGTGGAGCACCTTCAACACCCTTATTACAGTTCACGTTCGCGACTTGAAGCTCTTAAGAAAATCATGCACCAAACTTGTACTGCTTGTGAATGCATTCGAGATGATTCTAATCCCATGCTGTAGTCGAGCAAGTCAAGCGGCTCTTCTCAAATCGCTTCAACAGACATGCTTGCGACTCCTCAAGGCTTATGGGATTAAAACAGTGGGTAAGACTGGTACCGGGCGCATCTCACCCGCATCACCTTCTTCGGCACTTCTTCCTCTTCTCTTCGTTCCGAAAGATTTGGGGCTTCAAGAGGAAGAGTGAATTCTCGACTTCTTGGTCGTTTATGATTGTTTCGAAATTCTTCTCTTGAAATGCAAGGCTTTCTATGTCATTGCTGTGGGCATTGAAATGTCAGTCAGTCTCTTATTGTGCTCCCTCGCCAAATCAAACATTTGTTGCAATTGGTGCTGTACGAAACGTGGTTTACCTGTTATTTAATAATCAATGCTTTTTAGCAACTTGGCAATGCGTCAGGGTTCTTCAGCTCACCTTGTCTTGGTCTGGTTTCTTCTTGTCCTCGTCACTCAGAGTGGTTCGTGCATCGTTGAGATTTCTACTTGCAAACGATTCAGAGGCTCGAGGCGATCTGGTGTTCCTCATCGAGCGAAGCCAAAACACTCGGTAAAATCCCGTTTAAACACTATTCTATTGTCCAATGGATAGGCATTTGTCGTCTACCCAGCTAGATAGAAACAACTCGACCTTTGACAATTGCCAATATTACTTGTCTTGAAGGGCCGCACTGGCGGCACTGCATTTGGGCTCACAAGAGCACTTCGCTGAAACAAATGGTCGGATTCTGGATCCCCTGGGCACCTTCATCTACACGTACACCGGTGACGGTTAGTCGGACGAACTCGAAGAAATGCCTTGTAAATGGCAGATGACCTGGAGCGCGTGATCGCTGGCTCGTCAGATCCTGACGTTGTGGTCGGCGCCTTCAGCCAGCTCAAGGACGCCTCTGTCGAGGATTGTTGGAATGGCTGCTGTTGCGGCCATCGATTTCCGGACCACTTCGAGGCCATTCTGGAGCAGCACTTGGGCGCAACCATAGTACTGCTTCAAACCAGTCGACAATTTCCAGATGGTCTTGGTAGACTGTGTCGCCCAATTGAACAGCACCGTCACGAGGGACTGGAACAACCGCATTAGCAAGTCGAATACTCGTGTGAGCCAATTTTAATGACTTAACGTGAGGGACAACAACTTAATTGGCGAGGCGATTGCAGGTCTTCATCAGCAAGCCGGCGCAGAGCTATTGCGACACCGTGGGAAGCCCCCTGGACACTTTCCATTTTACGGAATATCTGATTCGATTGTCCAGCGAGTCGTTCAAAGCTGTGAGTTGACAATTACTTATCGTTCGGTCTGGTGAAGATGTTGATTTTTTTTGATTTTTTTTCCATCGCGTACATACTTGAGAATGCTATTAGAATGCTACTTTTGATTTGATTTATTTCCGTAGGCGGAATCTGGAACTAGGTGCGCACTTTATGCTCTACCAATCCGCGATTATACAATACATAAAATTGCTTCAAAGTTTTGTGTTTGCCAGCGAAAACAATACGAATCGTCTGCGAAACTGCGAACATAAGAACATTTGTTTGTCACTCGGCATTATAAGAACGAAATCGATCCAGTTGCGCCATTGAGAAGTTTCCTGAGACAAAGCGAGAAAATAAAGATAAGAAAAGCGCGCCTCAGTCAGCATTTAAATTACGTTATTACGCAACCGTTTGCTCAAATGAGAGCAACACGGCGACTGTCTACGACGGAATTCGGCGATTCTCACATCTGCTGCACCGGGGCCGCGCCAACCAAGCTTTGAAGATTCTGGATCCAAATGGTTCGTTTCGGATTCCAACTCTCCTTGACACTTCAGGCTCGCCCTGGACGAAGAACATCCATTACGAGATTGACGACGCGACGGGCGTACAACTGGTCAACATCTACTCCGGTTGGCTAAGGAGGCGACCAAATAATCAATAACTTCAGACTGTCTTCCCGGGTGGACCTTCTGGAATGGAAAGTGCCTCTACAAGGAGCCGCGACGTCTGTCCTACGAGCAAGCGAAGGCCAACTGCCAGTCCAAGTCGGCCACGCTTCTGACCCAGTTCAGTCCGGCTGACCAACTGCCGGAAGAGTTCTTCACCATGGACAGCGAGGCCGGCGAGGATGGCATCAGTCTCGATCTGGGTCGTCTGTGGCTGGCGCTCGACGACCAAGCCAATCGTCGTCTTCACTGGTCCCTTCTCAAAGGCTTCATCTCAACGGCAAACACCGCCTACTCCAATTGGGCGCCTGGAGAGCCAAGTGCGTCTGTGCTTGGTGCCCGTTGTGCGTCGATCAACAGGAAGAATCAGTGGTCAACGGGCTACTGCAAATCTCTAATGGGATCGATCTGCGTCGCTCCGGCCTGTGAGTGATGTTCCATAAGGCAATTGCATGGCTCTTTCAGACTCTTACGACGTCCCAGTGAACAACACGCGTAAGATTTAAGAACTAATTAAAAGCAGCCTTTCAAGACGTTTATTCGACTGAATTGCGATATTTACAGAGTACATTCCGTCTGGACGCTGGATCGTGACTGTTAACTCCTATCCGTCGTGCAGCCTGCGTTCCACCGCCTTCTATTGAAGTGGAAGCCTGCACTGGACACGCTTGGATTTCTGGCATTTATTGACTGGACTCTTGCGTAAACCATGAGTAATAAAAATTGGGTCAATTCTAAATGCCCCTTCAATGCCCCGCCCCTTCTGTATCATTTCTCCCATCTCTTTTAGGCTAAATTTCGACTAGAAGTCATTCGTGCATGAGAAATGCTCGAATAACTTCCTTTTTTCTCTCATCTTCGACCGTGGACGTGTTTACGTGATTCCAACATGATGTTCACGGACTCGGATGTGGTTTTAGGCTCCTGTGAAATCGAACAATTGCACTATGGTTCCCAACAAATAGCCGGAAAATATAGGTTTGCCAGCTTGCTGGCAAAAGTGAGCTGCTCTAATTTACGCATTTATTTAGAACATTGAAAACACTCGAACTGCGAATCGACAGCGTCTTCATCCACCTCTGGCAATCATTTTCTGCTCAATGGCATTTTCCTCTTTCGAACCAGCGACTGGAGTCGTGACGTCTGAAACGGCAGGTAGACGGGTGACTGCACACTTTAAAGGTTTAAGTGTGTGTCACACACTTTAGAGCGTTGCAAATCATCTTCGCTCTTCAGAATTCGAGTAACAAGCTCAAACGTGGAACAAACCTTTAGCTTGCCTGAGATTCTCATTTATTTTCTTCTTTGAGGTCGACACAATGCTCGTTTGGTCTAACAATGCTGAATATATTTGTGAATTAAAGGAATTGATCACGATAATCCGTGGATTGACTTGTAAATTGAATCGGTTCATAGCCGGTGTTATATCTATTTTGCAAATTAGATTCCTTTCAATTCCGATCAAAGTGATACAAATGGCGAGTAAGTTTACTCGCGAACACTTGGAAAGCGTCTTAGCGAAGGCAAAATGCCCTGGATGTGACAACCAGTTTGGTATAAGCTTTCCTCATATCGCAACAATTTTCCTAGAAACTGGAACACTTCCTCAAGTTCTCCCCTGCGGGCATTCCTATTGCACGCATTGTTGTGAAAATCTGTAAGAGCGTTTTCCAGTGTCTCCAAAAAAAAATTTTCAGGGAAGGCATTTGCCGAGTCTGTAATTCGGAATTCGCGCCGAATTCGTCCAAAGAAAATGCGCTGCTCATTAGTATGTTGAGTTTCTCTCGAAGTGTATCTTTCACTTTGAGGAGTTCTTGAATCACTGCGGGAGCTGCTGAAAGATGATCCGTCTGAAATGGCCAATGATGTGAGGGTGTTCTCAGACAAACTCAGCGGGGTCCCAGAGATCTTTAGAGGATGTCCTCTAGGAGATAGGACAAAGCTGAGAGAGCGCTGAGCTGAGAACATATCTGAGAGAGCGCTGGGCGGTGGTCGCTTCAAGGGATGCCGACCCGCGCGAAGAATAGCCCGTGGCGTTGAATATGAAGAAATTGTCGGCGATCTGATTATCCTTTCGCTTCTGCGAACGTGCAGGCGCATCTCCATTATAGGAGGCGCCTACCACACATTTTTGGAACGCATTGTGTCTTTGACGCCTTGCACACACGTTGCCGCTCGAACTTCACTCCTTTGTTTCGGAATCGCTCCTTTTTAGCCCACAATTCAAGCCTAAAAAAGCTCAAACTCCTGCAGGACTACCCGAAAACCTAGGACTTGCGCTTTATCCCACTAACTTCCCATTTCCTCCTGTAGGACTCCGCTGAGTTTGTCTGAGTTGTTGGGAAGTTTTTTTTCCTGAAAATGAACTTTAAGAAAAACGGAACTGAAGAAATTGGTACGTCTCGCTTGCAAATGGCAAGCACCTCAGGCACCTCCAGAGGTCGGGACGATTCCGAGGTTTGCAATGCTTTACTGAGAGTGTTGTTGGGAAGTTTTTTCCTGATAAACAATTTTCAGGAGAACCTAAGTCGGACTGGAGAACATTTTTCAAGTCACAATCCTGGCGCGGAAGGCGAGTCGGCGGCGTCTCGCCCTCAAATGGACGTCAATCACAACCATGGAGACAATTTCCAGGTTTCACCTGCTTGATTGAATTTCCATTACTTGTTGTTATCTAGAATGCTCGCGAAGTCGAGCCTGAATACGAACCACGAGTAGAAAGGAATCGAGAAATAGCCGCGCGAACTGGAACTGGATACAGCAGACGCTTCGAGAACAGAAGAATGCCTCAACAAAATTTTCTCGTTTGTTTCTTTGTTCTTCCAATTGGCTTCCAGGTCATCCTCTGGGTTCCGCACGAACTAGTCGGCCACGTAATTGGACAAGGCGGATCCGGAATGGACTTATTGAGGGTATTTAAACAGGAAATCTATATAATAAGAACCTTTTCCAGCGTGACTTCGAAGTATTTGCTTTCTGTGGAGGCCACCTGAAGTCTGGAGACGTCCACCGTCTCAAAATTGAAGGCGCCGATGCAAACGAGGCAAGTCTTCTCCATTAACTCCGAATGGATAACATTTATTTCGGTCGCCGAAGCGGCATGTTATGTGATTGAAGAGATAGAGAGCAGAACAGGACAGGATCATGATGGAGATTATTTCAGCCGCTTCAACTATTTCAGATATGGCGACTTTCCTTCGAATCTGAGACTCCCTGGCGACCCCTGGTGGGTCTTTCCTGACTCATTGTGAGGTTAGTAAACGAGCTAGATAATCTTAAACGAAGACAATTCAGATGCAGTTCGGCTGGTACATTCATTATTAGAACTTAGTCTGCTCGACTACTGGGACATAGCGTCTGTTAGTTTACTGGAACCCTCCTGGTTGTTCATTTGGTTCTTTATTGCAACGTTCCGCCTGGTTACAACAATGCCTGTTTGGAAAATAATCTTGGAGTTTTTTGGTGATTTGGCGATTTGTTTTTCCAATTTGGCAGATGTAGTTGCATTGTAACCAAGGCAAGTTCCTCAATTGGAATTTTCCCTGTAACGTTGTCATTGATTGGCACTGTTGAAACAATAACAGTGTTCCTTGTGGAGTGTTCGGCGCTGTTCCAGAACTTCGTGAAGAACCAGTTCTGTAGCCAAACCTTCACTCAACTGCGTATTTGTATTTGCCGTCTTTAGCCCAAAAATTGCTTCCTTTAACCGAATAAACTGGACGATGAAGCTTACGTTGAAGAAAGGAACAATTCAAAATGCAAGCGATTCTTAAATCATGGAAAAAAGTTCTTCTTAACACTCAATAAAGAAGAGAACTAGCGTTGAACCGAAGATCTACAAATTTTTTCTCGCTGTCCAGGTGCACAAAGAAGGAATTTTCGTCTACAATCCGTTCCTGGAAAGGAAGATCGATTTTGAAGATGGATAAAACTTCACCATTGACGACTGGTCTCCCTTGAAGTCGAATCGGCCGTCTGTCGAATGGGCTCGTCCTCAGACTTTTCTTGCACACAGTCGATCAATGAAAAATTGGGAGTGCACGGGCAGGCGGTTTGGCCTTATCTCAAAGGGCGTCTTCTCTCGCGTCGCTAAGCTTCGAGTCGTCGTATTGCTTCTCTTTCTTTTAAAAGACAAGCCGGCGTCGCCGGCTCGGCCGGGGCTCCCCCCCCCCCCCCCCTCCTTAGTACCGTATTTAGTTACCGTATTTTAACCGACGCGCGCGCTCAAATTAAAAAATATTTCGCTTCTTTCTACTTTTTGCTTTTTAGTATTCACTTCTTAACGCTGCTGTTTTCTTGGCGGCAAACGATTTCCCGTCCTCGAAAACCCTATTGCGAGCCTTCCTCCCTCTATTCGCCAACGAAAATCTTGAAAATAGCTGGACGGACAAACGGACTAAGCGTTTTATATATAGTAAGGATCGCTTCTCGCTGAAAATGCCTGGTTTTGACATTTTCTTCCACATCGACTTTGGTCATCTATCGCATGGCGATGATACAATACAATAGAAAGTTCAACGACGACAGGCAGTAAGACTTGTCTCTGTTTACAAAATTTCCATCTACTCGCCGTTCTGTCACTAGCTGGTTTCCCTCTCTCCTCGTCTTCCTCGATTCCGATACTTGGATTGGCGGAGGAATCGAGCCGGAAGACTTTCAAGCGAATGTCGACTATCGTGAGAATTTCGGTTTTGTTGTAAAATTAAAGTGGTTTTTTCCGTTCGAAGCATATCCATCTGTAATTTGGGCTAGCCGTCTGCAGCATTCTATGGTAACCACTCGGCATTTTTGCGACGAAGAAGGCACAAGTAGGAATCAAAAGAAACGACCTCATGAAGACAAAAAGGGCTTACCAGATCTTTGGCAAGGTTAATAGCACAAACGACAGGCCAGTCAGGCACTATTCGTTCTACGACATCGACTCTTCTCTCATTTTATCGTGCTATTGCAAGGTTGTTGTTTGTTTGTTGTTGTTGTTTTTTGAATAAATTTATGTTATTTCTTTCTAATTCAATACGAGTGCTGCAGTTTCTGCTATTCAATACGAGTGCTGCAGGTAGATAATTCGTCGGGCCCATTAATAGAACCACTCATTGAGGAAAGAGAAATCAGATTCTGGTGGAGTGCTTGGGTCGTTGAGAAAGTCTTCAGGCCAGAGAGTTGAGCATGGCGGAGAGATTACTGGGGATGACCAGTCTCTTTCTGCAATAATAGGAGCTTGTAGAGGCTCGGAAGAATTGCTGGAGGAACTTGGAACATCCATCTCCATCCAATTCTCAATACGTTGAGAAGTTTCTAGTGTTGTACTCTAAATCGAGTGATTCGAGTGAATAACACATACATTTAGTGCTTTTGGCGGAATTTGTAGGGTCTTTCCCGCCGATGGGCGTCGTTCACTTTTTCTGACGACCATCAGTTGCTGCAAATACGATAGTTCAAAATTATCTAGAGATTAAAAAATGTCTTACCGACTGCAACTCTATTACTCTAGAGCGTTCTTTTCGCAAGAGCTTCTCCAGTTTGGCAAGCTTCTGCAGGTAATAGCATTGACTTGTTCTCGCAAACCTCTTTCAAGCCTTCCACGACTTGACGATTTCGCTTCCGAAAGTTCTCCTGCGCAATTCGACCGCGTTCGCGGCGATTTTCCAGCTTTTCGTCCTGAAAAGCAATTTTGTTAAATTTCTTTCGCAAAAAATCCAAATTAACCTCGGAAAGCATCGATGCACCTTTCGGTGGTCGTCCTCGTTGTGGTCGGGCCTTCTGCTCTCCGCTAGCGCCAGGAATTCCCTTGTCAGTGAAGACTGGCATCATTTTTGACAGCTAAAAGCAAAAGAAGAAATGTAGGACTCCAAAATGTCTATCGAAATGAAAGGGTTGGGGGTTGTGCTGCGACGAGCCTTTTATGGTGACAAAATGCTGATTCAATCGTTATTAAGGGCTTACGCCCTCGGTCTCTCCCTTTTCCTCGTGCAGAACCGAAACTTTAGAGCACTAATGTGATGTGACAGCGCTCTCTCGATGGTGCTTCGCAAAAATTCTTCTTTTACGCAACGACACTTTCGTTTTTGCAATTTCTCTGATAAACGGACTTCGCAATTTTGGTCCAAGATGACTTCAAAGTTGATGCCATCAAGCTAGAGCTGCAGGCGAGTTCTCCGACGGGCCTGTTTAGAGAAACTAGCGCGCCAACAGCATAGTAGCAGGCGCACATTGTGTGTACTCGCGGAATGCGTGTAAGTTCAAGATCCTTTCACGTTCGCGCTATGAGGACGGCCTTGCATTTTAAGCAGTAAACGACAAATTGTAAAGTTCGTTGATGTCGCTGGGAGCAAATTCAATTACAATAATTCATTTTTTATGCTTGAAAGAGAAAAGAGTGTGCGTTGCGCGTGGCATTTTTCATTATTTTTTTCGTCCTCATTCCTATTTAAAAAGAAAATTTAGATGCGGAGAAAACTAGCCACAACGCGAAGCGATCCCTCGAACATTGAAAAGCGACAACGCACGGAAGGCGACAACTCGTTGAACGGTCTAAATGACGACATCCTCGTCAACATCATGCAACTTCTTGAACTTCGACAGGCATTTGCTTTGGCGAAAACGTGCTCTCGGTAACATTGCCACCCCGTTTCCGTTAAATTCCTTTAGCATGGCAAGATGTTACTCCATGAACCGCTCAAAACTACGCATCTCGTACGCGGAATGGCGCTTGCCCAAGAACGTAGGATTCGTGCAATTCGTTATCACTCGGGCGGTACTCGCATTTTTCACGATTCTCAATTTCAGTAACAGCAGAGTGTTATATTCGAGATTGGCGATGAGCATGGTTCGTTATCGCAAACACGGATATCTCCGCGACCAAGCTTCAATCGGATCGAAGTGACTATAGTGACTCAGCTCGATGGGCTACCTCAATTTGAGCTTATCACCGACAAGCTTGTGGCGCACTTCGGCAGCCAAACTTTTGAAGACCACGCCTTTTGTTGGCGATATGAGCTGAAACAAGGAACTCTACGCGAATTCCTGGCCCACATCATGCAAACGGCAACTGACTCAAGGAAAATCTACAAGTTCAAGTTTTGTTTGGTTCTTGCCGGCTAGCTGACGTGTAGTAAGGAATAGTATTTCACAACAGGCTTTATCTCACCGGAGGACA